>PVKS010021837.1:0-34601 GCA_004027875.1 Aplodontia rufa | reverse complement strand
CAGGTCTGGCCACTTCTCCCAAACAGAAAAACTGAGAATCTGTGAAAGGCAGGAAAGCAATGTATTCCATATAGCTGCTGTACCAGGAAGATGAGGGGATCAAGCATCCACTGCCCTGTCTTCAGGGTGCTGAAACGAACTCCCAGATTATATAGCGAAAGGGACAAGGAGCACAGGGGGCCCAGCAGTTCTGCTCAGTGGTCTGGGTCATCACTGTCTTAGCTCTGGCTCTGGGAGGCTCTGGGAGAAGGACAGTGAGAGACAGAGAGAATCAATTTTCATTGAGTTTTTCATGTGGCTTTTGCTGCTCTGACACTTAGTTGTGTACGTGGGTGCGGGGGGTTTGAACCCATGCACTTGATGCTGGGCAAGCGCCCTAACTGCCAAGCCACCACCACTCCAGCCCCTTCCCCTCCCTCTTAAAAAAAATTTTTTTTTTAAACCTGCAAAAGGCCAAGTGTGGTGGCCCTGCCTGTAATCTCAGCAATTCAAGAGGCTGGAGGCAGGAGTATCACAAGTCTGAAGCTAGCTTCGGCAGTTCAGCAAGGTCTTAAGCAACTTCATGAGATCCTGTCTCAAAAATTAAAAAGGGCTGAGCATGTGGCTCAGGGATAAAACTTCCCCTGGGTTCAATACCTGTTAAAAAAATAAATAAATAAAAAACATGGGCAAAACACCTGAACAGGCACCTACCAAAAAAATACAGATGGCAAAAAAGCATATGATAAGATGCTGAAACTCATGTCATTAGAGAACTTCAAAATTAAAACATGTACTACTACTACTACATGCCTGTTAGAATGGCTACGATTCTAAGCAAAGGCAATGGCAAACGGTGACAAACATGAGGTGCAGTAACAGCTCTCATCCGTTGCTGGTGGAAATGCAAAATGCTATAGGCACTTTGGAAGTAGTGTGTTACAAAACTGAACTTATACCATATAATCCAGTAATCCATGTTTTTTGGTATTTACTCAAATGAGTTGAAAATTTATGTGCAACCCCCCCAAAAAAAAATCTGCACACAGATGTTTATAGCAACTTTATTAATAATTGCCAAAAGTTGGAAGCAACCAAGGTATCCTTCACTGGGTGAATGAATACATAACTGTGGTACATTGAGAATGGAATATTACTCAGCATTGAAAAGAAATCAACCCAAGAAGACATGTAGAGACCTTAAATACATGTTTCAGACAATCTGAAAGTCTACATGTGATATGATTCCAAATATATGGCATACTAGAAAAGGCAAAGCTATGAGGACAGTAGAGAGATCTAATTTACAGACGAGGGGAGGGAGAAACAGGTGTGGCAGGAGGGGTTGTTAGTGCAATGAAACTATTCTGCATGGAGTATCACGCAGATGCTGGATACCTGTCAAACTGTGGTCAGGGAAGGTGTGGTGGCACACACCCACGATACCAGCTACTTGGGAGGCGGAGGCTGGAGGTCTGCAGATCGAAGGCTGGCCTCAAGCAACTTTTTCTGGTACTGGGAGTTGAACCCAGGGGTGCACTACCACTGTGCTACGTCCCAGTCTTTCTTATTTTTAGACAGGGTCTTCCTAAATTTCTGAAGCTGACCTTAAACTTGGAATCCTCTTGCCTAAGCCTCCCAAGTTGCTGAGATCAGAGGTGTGTTAACACCACACCTGGCCAGCCTTAGCAACTTAGTGAGACCCTATCTCCAAATAAAAACCAAAAAGGGCTGAGGATGTGGCTCAGTAGTTAAGCACCCCTGGATTCAATCACAGAACCAAAATAAAACAAGATACCAAATACAAAAACAACAGACTTAGATAATGTACCACACTGCATGGTAACACACACCTCCTGAGCCCCAGCTATTTAGAAGGAGGCAGGATTGTAAGATCGAGGCCAGCCTCACTAATGTAGTGAGACCCTGTCTTAAAATAAAAAATCACAAGGGCTAGGTTCATTATAGCTTAGTAGTACAGCACTCCTGGGTTAAATCCCCAGTACAAAAAGAAAACATAAAAAGCAGCCACCTGCCGGACACAGTAGCACAAGCCTATATATAATCCCAGCAACTTGGGAGGCTGAGGCAGGAGGATCACAAGTATAGCCAGCCTCAGCAATATAGCAAGACCCTGTCTCAAAATATTTTAAGAAGGGCTGGGAATCTGATTCAGTCAATCCCCAATACGAAAAAGAAAAAAACAAAGAAAAAAAGAAAAAAGCAACAACTGGAGAAGTAAATGGGAAATTTTTGTTGAGTTTTATTCAGTTTTCCCATAAACCCAGCCCTACCAACAACAAGAAGAAGCCTATTCTATACAGTTATTACTTAAGTTTGACACAAGTTATCAGGAGACCCTGAAGACGGTTAGCACACAGCCCAGCAATTTCTGGGATGCACGACAATTCACCTAGGGGCTCTTCACCCCTTGTCCTGGTAGGGAAGAGAGATTTTTGTAAATTTATGTCCTGTTTTTGGGCCAATAGTGGGAAGGTGAAAAGCTTTTTTGTCTGTGATTTCTCGATTGTCTTCAGATCAAAATAACACTACATTGTTTAAGGTGGCATCTTTTGGTCTCCTACAATGCGTTGCTTTTTCTCTCCCATTATAATTAATCCTTTCATCATCTTCTTATTCCTATAAAACAGATTGGAACAGGAATTGTAAAAAATTGCCAGAGCAAGAGAAACCATTCCACACTAACCCCTCAAAAGCGACTGATAGACAAGAACTGCACCTCCGTAGTCCTGGGCAGTGTACCCCAACATGCAGGGAGGACGCAGGTACAGAGGAACACGGTCGCTCGCTATTCCCAGGGCTCCAGTTCTGCTTACCGCAAGGTCATCTTTGTACTGTCCCTTCCCACAGCTCCTCCCCATTCACACATACTATGACACGCCCACTAGAACATAAAAGGAGGGGCTGGAGCAGTGGCTCCAGTGACAGCGCTTGCCTGGAACCCCAGCACCATGCACGCAATGAAGTGTCGCAGCAATGACAGCCACGTGAAAAACTAAATAAAACTGATTCCCTCTCTCCCGGTCCCTTTCTCTCTAAAAATAAATAAATAATAAAAATTTTAAAATGAAATGAAGAAATGAGAGAAAGAAGGAAGGAAGACAGTGTGTGAGTGACAGAGGCATTAGTTTTACGGTTCATATAAAATCTAACACAGCTTGTAAGTTCAATGCATATTTTTTTTTCCTAGAGGTTATGTAGTCATTGTATACTGAAAGAAGTCTCTGCTCCACAGCTGGGCGCTTGTAATCCCAGCAAATGGCAAGGTTGAGGCAAGATGACTTCAAGTTCAAGGTCAGCCTCAGCAGCTTAGGAGTGAGGCCCACAACTTAGACCTTGTCTAAAAAAAATAAGGAAAAAAAAAAAAGGGCTGGGGATGTAGCTCAGAGGTGAAGCACTCCTGTGTCTGATCCCCAGGACCTAAAGTCTTTATGCCTAAAATGACTGAGAAATAATGATCTGCAGGATAACCTATGAGACTATTAAATTCAGGATCATCTGCCAATACACTCATCAACCACATTGACTTATTTGCAGTTTCCGAGTGAGTCAATCTTTCCATAAATTTGTATTGGCTAATTCCACTAAAGAAGGCCCAAATAATTAATTTTCAACTGATAAGCTCATGCTCAGTGCGTGTAACCTCCTCCGAGCATCCCTAAGCTGCTCTAGCACAATCGCTTCCCACGTATTGTCAGAGCTTCTCTGTTCATTTCCGTTCGAGTATGCTGCGTGGATTTTCCGGGTTTTGTATCCCCAGGTGGGTATCTGACATGCAGTGAGAACTCTAACAATCTGTTTTTTCCTTTAAGTAGATCCCTTAATTTGAAACTAAGACAAGCTCCTGAGTGAGCATGTATTTTGGTAGTGGGGATTGAACCCAGGGAGACTCCGTTCCTGGCTTTTTTCTTTCCTTTACTTCATATCACATTCTGTTTAGGCTGTTAACACTAGCCACATTTCTCTGAGTTCTAATCCACTACTAAATTCTTTTTACTTCCTATCTTTGCCTGATCTACACAGCATATTAAGAAAACCGCATGTTTTCTCCCTCTTTTCCTATTCAATCATTCAAAAATCCAATTACTCATCCCTTTTATTTGTATGCTATGCTTAGAAAGACACTGAAGGTTACCTTTTAACACATTCAGGGCATAACATATTATCTTCCAGTCCTGGGGATGGGAAAGCACAGGCCGGTAACAGGAAGAGAGAAATCATCCTTTGGGGAGTGTCAGGAACCCAGGTCTGACCTGCGTGGAACTGCAGGCGAACCCAGCCTTTCACGTTTGCAGAGCGAAGCTGGCCATGGACCACACACCACCTGACACCTGGGAAGGGAACAGAAACAAACACGAACAGCAAGATCCAGATGATTCTCCAGTAACATCTCTCAGAAAGTCACTCTAGACTTTACTCTTATTCTGCTGATCAGCTGAATGAAATACATGAAAAACATAAATAAAAAAAGACAATATAGGGCTGGAGCGGTGGCTCAGCGGTTTCGGCGCTTGCCTGGCAAGCACGAGGATCCAGGTTCAAATCCCAGCACCACATACACAACTAAGCGTTGGAGCAACAAAAGCCATGTGAAAAACTAAATAAAGTTGTTTTTCTCTTTCTCTGTCTCTCTCACTGTGCCTCTCTCTTTAAAAAAAAAAAAAAAAAACACACAGTATAATCTAACTTCACAAATCATATGCAGAAGGGAAATGATAGTTAACTTGCCCAGGATTCCGCTAGGTGGTTTACATGTATTAGTACATTTATTCTTAAGTACATTATTAACATGTATATCCTATTTTCTTTTTCTTTCTTCCCGATCGTGGGGAGGATTGAATCTCAGGCCTCACACAAGCTCAGCAAGCGCTCCACCACCGAGCCACAGCCTCAGGCTGGTAGCAAACATTTCCATAGATACTGTGTTCTGTCAACTTGACTTGTTACGTGTTTCACAGGTCTTGATCATTCGAGGACATAGGTATTTACAATCTTTTTATAGACAAGGATACCAGGACTTAAGGCAAGTAATTTGCCAATGTTTCATACTAAGGAAATAATAAGTCAAGGATGTAAACAGCAGCTTTTCTCAGGTTCACTGTTACGAATGACTTAAGGAAAGGGGAAAAGGAGATGACCTTGGGCTGTAGCCCATCATATGGTTATATTATGCTTTCTTCCCACCTTGGAATTCTGCTTAGTGATGAGAAAGGGCCATTAGCTAATCACCTGGCCTAGAGATCCACCCAAACAAAACTTGGCTCTTCATCAATCAAGGAGGGAAGCCCCACGCGAATCCAATTTCTAGTCTACGTATACAACGACTAATTCCTTCCCTTTTACCACCTTCAGCCTTCCACCGTCAACCCATGTCTTTGGACTAGTACTCACAGGTCCAGGCTCATCTTACCAGAGGCTTGCAGCAAAAAGGCCTCCACAGAAGAAGGGATGGGACATGCATTCACACCCTTGCGCTGAGTGGCTCTGGCAGCAATCCGTGCCCAAGAGGCCAGCATGGACTCCTGAGCTGAAGTTACCACTTCAACTATATTAGCCTGCTCCTCTTTCTTAACATTACTACAACTTTCCTTGGTCACTGCCTTGCATCTCTTGGACAACGGCTGCAGCTTGGTCTCCTGTAATGTTTCAGGAATATCCTGAAAATGAAATTCATGGTATTTGGAGATGTGTTACTGCCGTAGGATAACTTTTGTGTCAACTTTATCATACTTTCCCCCCCTGTACCATACTGGAATTGAACCTGCTGGGCAAGCACTCTGCCATGGAGCTCCATTCCTCGCCCTTTTTATTTACTTTTACTGTTTAGTTTATGCAGGACTGGAAATTGAACACAATGATGCTCTACCACTCAGCTAAATTCCCTAATCTTTTTTTTTTTTCTTTCTTTCTTTTTCCTTTTGAGACAGTCTAGTTAAATTGCCCAGGCTGGCCTCATGATTCCAATCCTCCTGCCTCAACTTCCCGAGCAGCTGGGATTACAGGCGTGTGCCACCATGCCCAGTTTATCATTCTTTATATGGAACTCAATGTGCAAACCAGTGTGGGATGGATTTAGAAATATTAGCTTTCTTAAAGGAGTGGTTCTCAACTGGGAGAAATTTTTGGTTGTTAAAACCAGGAGGGGGGAGGTTGCTACTACCACCTGGTGGGTAGAAGCTGAGGATGTTCCTAAACAACCTGCAAACCGCAGGATTGCCTCCACAACACACACATGGAAACATTACTTGGAACCAACGCGGTGGTGCACAACTGTAATCCCAGGGCCTTGGGAGGCTGAGGCAGGAGGATTGCAAGTTCAAAGCCAGCCTCAGCAACCTAGGAGGCTCTAAGCAACTCAGTGAGCCTGTGTCTCAAAATAAAATATAAAAAGGGCTGGGGACGTGGCTCAGTGGTTAAGTACCTAGGGTTCAATCCCTGATACAAAGTAAACAGGAAAAAAAAAAAAAAAGAAAGAAAGAAAGAAACCTGCCTTGGAGGTGCCACATATATAGCATTACTAGCAAATAGGCCAACCCACCACAAAAGCCCACCACCTTCACACTGTCAGTACCACTCACGTATTTTTGTTCGGGGTATGCATGCTTCTGAAGCCTCAAATAAACTTCTATTTTCTAAGGAAATCAAAAAGGAAATAAAAGTTAAAATTTGGCAATTTGGCAAAGAGTCTCATACTTGCTCAAAACTGCAGAGATTCTCACTCATGTACTAACCTGGCCATCAGTACTCAAATTACATTGGTGGCACCAGTTCCGCAAGGTGTCCCGAGAAACCTCATTAATTGGAGGCAAAATGGATGGTAAGGGAAGGATTGGTATTTTACGATTACGTTTTGAACAAACTTTGTATTGTTCATTCGTTTGTGGAAGGTGAACTGAGAAAAGAAAAGAAACAAAGTGGTAATAATTTAATGCTTATACAATTCTTTATAATTTTACAAGATTTTCTCACTTTTCCCACAAACCAGTTTCCACATACACATATCACCCTCCCATCCCCATGTTACAAACCACGTGACAGATTCAGGAACGAAAGGACTAGCTAGCCCAAGATCACAAAATTATTACAATGGCAGACCTGGACTCAAACCTACAGAAAATTCTAAATTCCATGTTTTTTTTATATACTACACACACCATCTTCTTTTTACAGCCCTCAACGACCACTTGGATAGAACATTATATTGGATTTCTCTTCCAAAAATGTCTAGATTTTGAATGACAAGATTATCAGCTGTCCCTACAAACATCAAAGAATCTGCTCTAAACTCTATCCCAAGTCAACGGTCATCTACCATTCAATTGGTCCACCTCATTTTCCTCTACAGCACCGTGTCTCACCTCACTCTGCTTAACTCTGACCCATCACTATTCATTTCATCTTGTACTACATTACTAGCCCAGAGATAAAAATCATTCCAAAGATACTTATTTGTTGCCCTTCTAAGCACAGGGAACAGATACAAAGGATCATGATTTTCAGAACGGTTAGATTTTCAGAACGGTTAGATTTTATTGGTAATTACTCATCAAGCGAAACATTTTCCAAATTTTTTTTAATCTTCACTAAGAGGCAAGTATGTACCAATTTTTTTTTCCTGTATTGCTGGCACCAAACTCTGGGCCTCAAGCACTCTATGCAAGTGCTCTACTACTGAGCTACACCTCCAGCTCCCTTATCCTCCTTTTTATAACAGGAGATTCAGCTTGATGGGTTGGAAACTTGAACTCATGTCGAGTGGTCCTAAAGAAAACATTCTGAGCACGGTGCAGTAGCCCACACCTGTAATCCCAACTAATTGGGAGGTTTAGTCACAAGGGTGCAAGTGAGGCCAGCTTGGGAAGGTTACGGAGACCTGCCTCAAAATAAAAAAATAACTTGAGGCCCCGTATTCTATTCTCAGCACTTGGGGAAAAATAAAGCAACTCAAAATTTAAGAAAGGGGCTGGAGCGGTGGCTCAGCAGTTTCGGTGCTTGCCTGGCAAGCACGAGGACCCAGGTTCAAACCCCAGCACCACGTACACAACTAAGTGTTGGAGCAACTAAGGCCATGTGAAAAACTAAATAAAGTTGTTTCTCTCTTTGTCTCTCTCACTGTCCCTCTCTCTTAAAAAAAAAAAAAATTAAGAAGGGCTGGGGGTGTAGCTCAGTGGTACAGTAGTCCTGGGTTCAATCCTCAGCACAGAAGAAAAAGAAAAAACAAAATAAAAAAAGCTTGTCCTGTCCAAAGTGACCCAGGTCCCTATTTTACATCTTAAAAGCAAGGCCGTTCAAGGAGCTTAACAAAGGAGAAGTATGTGAGTTTGAGAAATCTCTTTCCACAGGCCATCAAAGGTGGGTGTTGTACACTTAGATGACAGGAAAGAAAAAATCTTTTTGGTGGGCTCCCTAGAGCTGCTCACTGAGCAATCCTTGTCCTCATACCTTTATTGTTTTTCTGAGGTTTCTTAGGTTTGATACCTGTGTGTTTGATATCTGCAGTTGAAGAAACACTTGTTTCCATTAGATGTTCATTTTTAGGTTCCTCTATAATTGGGACCAGTGTTAAAATCACATTTTCCTCATCTAATTCTTCCTCACAGAAGTTCTGGAAAGAGAAGAGTCAGTCACTGATTCTCATTTGATTCCACACAACTAAACTGCTTGGTTTCATGACACAGTTAATGATTAATAAACTCAGAAGACAAAAGGTAGATGGAGAAGTTACTGGGAATCCCTTAAATGAGATGTTGATTAGCAGAACTTTTGTTAAACAAAGGAAATAATGAGGAAATGGGCAAAAGTCAATTTATAAGTGGATGATAAAGAGAAAGAGAAGACAGGGCTTGGGTTTGGGGGATTCCCCCCCTTCCCTCCCCATGCGCTAAAACATCAAATACTTTCATTTATCTCATACATCTCTATGGAATGTGTTACTTTCATTTATCTCAGAAATCTCTTTGGAATGTGTTCTTGCTTTTGCACTTCCAGCACAAGATTCCGGATTCGAACTATTGTCAGACCTCACGCAAAAGCAGTCAGTCGCTCCAGCTATCCCAAAGCCACTGACGCCGCCCTGCCAGACCGGTCTGCTGTCTGAACAGGGTGTTCAGCTTGCAAATACAAATACTGTTCTGGTTAAAGACAAAACTCAAAAGTAGCCTAAAATTTGTGTAGCCTACAAATCCCTGAACCAACCTGGCCCCAGCCGGACAGGAGAGAACGCATCTGTTTCATTGTTACATTCACATAAGGACACAGCGCCAGGAGGCGCTCGGCGGTGTTTGCTCTGGGGAGCTGGGGATGGATCCCAAGTCCTAGCCCGGGAAGCAAGGGCGTCACCGTCCGCGTCGTTTATTAAAGTAGCGAGTGAAAGTTGCAGTTCCACAGCAGGTGGCTGGGTAGGAACTAAGCTCTGCCGGTGCGACGGAACGACACTGTGCTAGATGCGCTCCGTTTCTCTCCTGTCCGATCCTCAGGTACCTGCAGTACTTTATGAGTTTTCCTGTTTCACGACCGAGGCAACCAAGACTCAGAAATTAAATAAGCAATTCCATTAAGCAACAAACGCTGGAGGAGGGCCCTGGCCGGGACTCTCCCCACCCCCAGGGTGAAGGAAGGCCATCCCGGTCCCGGAGGAATTCTCGGAAAGGATCCACGCTCGTCCCCTCCCCCATGTAAATCTCTTCCCGGGCTCGCAAACTCAGCTTGCAACCTTTTACATTCGGCACCACTTTTTCAAAGCACTCCCTAGATTCACTCTGGTCGGCTTAAAAAAAAAAAAAAAAAGTTCACATTATTTGCAGAACCTTACTCCACTCTGGAGTAAGTGGGGGCTGGAAGCAGGTAGGTGGCTTGTGCGTGGCCGATTCGGTCCCCTAGACTGGCACGGTGTCCCCGTAAACGCACCGTGAACCGTAATTCAGTTTCTTACCCTAGTTTGGAAACCCATCTGGTTCAAGGGCACTGGCAGTTGGTTACTTCGTACTCATGGAGGAAACAACAGGTCACTTTACTTTCTGACTTTTAGTCACATTACCTATCTCCTTTTTTTTTTTTTTCATTTTAATTTTGGCTTGCCATTTCTTTACTATTTTTATCCTGACCATCTACAGCACTTCTTGTCTTTCCAAAGAATAAATCTATTCCTTTGGAATAGAAGTGGGAGACCTTTTCTTTGCACTCTCGCCCCAATGCATATAGAGTGTCAATCCCGAGACCGAAAAGTGAAGGATCCGTCCGCAAAGAGGGGGAGGTTCCAAGATGGAGGTTTCTTGCACCCAGAAACCGACTCGCAGCCGCAGAGAGGAAAACGAGGGAGACCAAGGAAGACTTTGAAAATCAGCTGCGAGACAATTAATCCCATTCCAAACAAGACGCTTACCTTCTCACTGATACTGTAATCTGAGCCTGACATTTCCAGGAACACTGGGAGGAGGCAAAGGCAGCTAAGGAGAGCTGCACTTTTCTCCCTTTAACCTGGGCTCGGGACTTCTCCTTTTATAGGCAAATGCCTCCTTCTACTTCCTGTGACCCAGGGGAGCTGTTTTCCTGCCTCCTCTAGGTCTCCTCCCTCATTATTTGACAAGGTAATAATTATTAATTTTATTACTCTCAGGACCCTGTCTTGTTCATTAGGTGATAGATTGTTAATTAGTTTAACTCCCAAATCCTTTGTTTAAAAAATGCATTTTTTTGTCTGTAAGGTGAGACTTGGGAGAAAAATGGGAAATGCCAAACTCTCGCTGACAAGTTCTAATTGAACAAATGGAAAATTTTAGTTCCAGGACAATATTGCTGATCGATTGAAAACTTTATTATGAACAAAAAAGACATTGAGAGGATTTTAGGAGACTACTTTTTAATTTTTTGATGCTGGGGATTGAACCCAGCGGTGCTAAAGCCACTGCGAAACATCCCCAGCCCTTTTTATTTTTTATTTTGAGGCAGGTCTCACCAAGTTGCTTAGGGCCTGGCTAAATTCCCGAGTCTGGCCTTGAACTCTCCAATGTCCTGCCTTAGCCTCCTGGAATGCTGGGATTACAGGTGTGTGCCACCACGCCCAGTTAGGAAGGTATTTATTTCATTTCACTGTATTTTATTTATTTTTAATACTGAGGATTAATCCAGTATTTATTCTGCTCATCTTTGGAGCAGCCAGCATTTGGAGATGAAGCAGCTGCTCTCCTCAGCTGTTCTAAGGAGTAAATGCTTCTGAAAAGAACAGTTATTTTCAAACAACAGAGCAGCACTGAGCTCAGTGCCCTCACAGTGGACTTTCTCTGCCTCTAGGCAGAGTGCTTTGCTCCCTTTGTCTCAGCCCAGGTGCCTGAGGGCAGTGTAATTTAGTAATACAATATATTCAAAGGTAGTCTGCCGAGACTCATCTTTAGTTTATAGAGGAACTTGTTGGAAACCCAACTGATTGTGGCCCCCACCCTAGACTTCCTAAATCCTGTCTTTGAGGGTGGATCCCAGGACTCTCTACTTCAACATGCCCTCTGGGTAATTCTTATGCTCCTGAAGTCTGGAAGCATTGGCTAGAGCAGCACTTGACCAAATGCCTTTGAGATAGGCTGATAATGATAGATAATGGCAAAACACCAGTTCCACCCTTCCAGGCTGACAACTGAATACAGCCCAAACAGGGTAAAAGGAGAAAGTTCTCCACCTGCACACTTGGGTGTGGGTTCATACTGCTTTCCACGTGTTATTTAGAGAGAAGCTTATGTGGTGGGCCGAGGGGATCCTCTTGCTGAACTGGGACAGGACATCAAGTGGGAAGACCATGTTTTTTTTTTTTTCTTCATAGCGTTGTCACAAAATAAATATCTAACTTGTTTTCCTAAATTCCCTCACCACCCCCATTCCTGGGGGTTGAACTCAGGGTTTTGAATAAACTAGGCAAGAGCTCTACCTCTGAGCTATATCTAAAACCTTTTCATTTTTATTTTTAATTTTGAGACAGGGTCTCATTAATTCACCAGGCTGCCTTGAACTTGCCATCCTCCTGCTTCAGCCTCTCTAATGGCCACCATGGCTGACTTTACTGTATTTATTTGTTTGTTTAAAGAGGGAGTGAGAAAGAACTAATTTTATTTATTTTTTCATCTAGCCTTTGTTTCTCCAACACTTAGTTGTATGTGTGATGCTGGGGTTCTACCTCAGCCCCTCCTGCATGCCAGGCAAGCGCTCCGACCCTGAACCACCACTCCAGCCCTGACTCTCCTGTATTTAAAGAGTGTTATATTATGGGACGTTCAAGCATGTAGAAAAATGCCATTAATTCCCATCTATTTATCATACAGATTCAGCAATTATTGACTCCCAGCCATTCTGCTTTCAAATCTAAATCTCTACCCATTTCTCCTCCATTGGGTTATTTGGAACCAAATATCAGTTCTCATATTTACAAATTCAGGAGTAAATTGTATTTTTCCTATGATAACTATAATATCATTTCCATATTAAACAGAAATATTAATTTTATCAAACTTTTAAAATATATGTTGCATTCAAATATACAACAGCATTAGCAACTTAGAACCTCAGCAATTTAGCAAGACCTATCTTAAATTTAAAAAATTTCAAAAAGAACTAAGGATGTAGTTCAGTGGTAAAGTGCCCCTGGGTTCATTCCTCAGCAACTAGTGAAGCAGGAGAATCATACATACATTCAAGGTCTGCCTCAGCAACATGTGGAGACCATCTCTCAAATTAAAAAATTTTTAAAAAGTGAGATATAGTTCAGTGAGATATAGTTCAGTGGTAGAGTGCCCCTGGGTTCAATCGCCAATATCAGGAAAAAAAAAAAAATCCCCAAACAAACATCAACAACAAAGCCCTCCAATTATCTCCTATTTTTTTCTCTTCTCTCTTTTTCTTCTCTTAAAAAGATGTCTGATCAGGGCTGGAGTGGTGGCTCAGTGGTTGCGGCGCTTGCCTGGCATGCGTAAGGACACAGGTTCAAACCCTAGCATTGTGAACACCATGAAGTGTCAGAGCAATGAAGGCCACATGAAAAACTAAATAAAAATTGATTTTTTTCCTCTCTCTCTCACTGTCCTTTTCTCTTTAAAAAGCAAACAAACAAAAAATAAAACAAAACATAAGGGAGGATTGGAAGTTCAAAGCCAGCCTCAGCAACTTGGTGAGGCCCTAAGCAATTTAGTGAGACTAGGCCTCAAAATAAAAAATAAAAAGGCCTGGGAATCTTCCCTGGTGGTTAAGTGCTCCTGTGTTCAATCCCTAGTACCGGAAAAAAAAAAAGGTGTTTGGATGCCAGGCATGAGGGCACATGACTGTAATCCCAGTGACTCCGGATTGCAAGCTCAAGGCCAGCCTCAGCACCATAGCACAGCCTTCAGCAACTTAGTGAGACTGTCTCAAAATAAAAAATGAGGGCTAGAGCTGTGGCTCAACAGTTACAGTGCTTACCTGGCATGCACAAGGATGCAGGTTCAAACCCCAGCACCACGTACATAATGAAGTGTTGGAACACATGAAAGCCACAAGAAAAAAAATAAATGAAATTGATTCTTTCTCTCACTGTCCCTCTCTAATAAATAAAACCAGTGATAATAAAGTCAGTAACCTCCTTGACCTAGACTTTGGACAGGATTCCGGTTATTATTACCTGGTTCCTTTAAGCTCCCACTATAACAATTAAGGATTATGTTGATAATATGAGTATCATTGTCAAGGCAGATCCTTAAAATCGCTTATTTTTCTTCCTAATAATTTATAGTCACATGACTAAATGGCTATAGATCAGCTGGATATGGTGACACACACCTCTAATGTCCTTTACTTGGGAGTCTGAGGCAGGACAATTTTAAGTTCTAGGCCAGCCTGGACATTTTTGTGAGATACTGTCTCAAAATAAAATTTAAAAAAAATAGCTGGATGTGGTGGTGCATACCTGTAATCCCAGCCACGTAGGAAACTGAGGCAGAAGTTCAAAGCCAGCTTTAGCAACTTAGCAAGACCCCATCTCAAAATAAAAACTAAAAAAAGGACCGAGGATGTGGCTCTGTGGTAGAGCACTTGTCTAGTGTACATGAGACCCTAAGTCCAATCCCCATACTTAAAATAAAAAGTCTCACTGTACACTGTAGACCATTTAGGGGAAGTACTGGGGGAAATCATTATGGGAAATAATGGTAGCGCATGGTCCTTTCTCATGGGTCCCAGAACTGAAAAATCAGCTAAGGTTTGGAAGCTGAGCAACAACAGATCATAGCTCTTTATTGGTGCAATTGCCCTCTGCCTCCTGCTTCTCCATCCTTGACTTGTTTTGATTGCTGATGTTAAGCAGCAAGCATCCTTGTTGGCTGCCCATTCTTTGGCCCTTGGAGCCTTCACAGTCCTCCACAGGTTAGGCCCCTTTGGCTGCCCTCCAATCTTTCTGGTAATTCAGCCTCCTGGCTTCTAGTGATTAAGTGCCATAATCTAGCATTCTGACTTCAGGGTCCATCATCCCCAGAATGACATTAAAGCCCTGCTCTGTGACTGTTTCACCTGCCACCAGCCTTGTCTATACAAGACCTTCTCAGCAATGCCTGGTGCCCATCGCCTGCACATTCCGGATGGTTTTCTGAACGCTGGGTCCTGTGGGCCCTCTCGAGAAACACCCACTGGTGGTGCAGAACCTCATGTGACATATACAGGTTCTTTTCTTCAGCCTTCCCACGTTTATTCCTTGGGCATTTCTACTTGGCTTAGTACTGGCCATCACTTTCTCCAGGTTTCCAGGAGTCGTCCTGACAGTGAATTTATGTCATGGGATCCCTGTTCGGATGTTATGTCCTGTGTCAGGACAGAGTGCCCCTAAAGCGGTGGATTCTCGCCTACTCAGAATTATGTTCAAATCCCTCAGATCAACTGCTCTCAAAGTCTCTTGGGGATTACTCTCCTAACTCCTGCCAGTACATGATAGCTGATGACTGCCACTCCTTTGGCATGTATTCTCTTTCCTCTCTTGCCAGCTCAGAACTTCCTTGGATGGCTTTTGCTGGAATTTAGTGCTAGGTTATTTGCCTAGTACTGGAAGAGGAGTTGGAAGGAGTTTTTGAGAACAGCATCTGTTCCTTGAGGAGGAGGCGCGTGTGGAGCATCTTGCAGCACAAGAATGTCAGTTCTTACTAGGGAATACAGACCACTGCTGCAAGTTGGGGGACTTCATAATGGTCTGCAGAGCTGACATTCTCTCAGGGACATCCATTCAATGTCATTACCCTATATTTCAGGATTTCATATTTTCCCAGCCAGGTTGCAGACTTTTGTGTAGCAGACCTGTCTTTCTAAAAACATAGCAGTCCCTAAACATGCAACCTTAGCTAGTAGATTCTGCTTGCTGCTCCATTGTGTCCATTTTTTTTGTTTGTATTAGAGATTGGGGTGCTTAACCACTGAGTCACATCCCCAGCCTTTTTTATTTTTTATTTTGAGACAGGCTCTTACTGAGTTGCTCAGAGACTTGCTAAATTGCTGAGGCTGGCTTTGAACTTGTCATCCTCCTGCCTCAGCCTCCCAAAGTACTGGGATTACAGGCATGCACCACCATGCCTAGCAGTTGTATCCATTCTTTTAAGGACTTTTTTGTAGCTATTCTTGTCCAATATAGTGGTGTACAACTGTACTCTTAGTGACTTGGGAGGTTGAGGCAGGAAGATCGCAGATCAAGGACAGTTAGGGCAACTCAAGGAGACCAGTCTCAAAGTAAATATTTTTAAAAAATTCTGGAAGTCAGATCTAATGGAACAAGTTGGAAATCTCACTCTCTTGGGAGATTGAGGTAAGAGGATCACAAGTTTGAGGCCAGCCTCAGCAACTTAATGCCTCTCTCAAAATAAAAAAGTGGTTGGGCATATGGTTTAACAGTAGAACACCACTGAGTTCAATCCCTGGTACTGAAAAATAAATAAATAAATAAAAACAAAGCTCCTGCAGCTGGAGCAGTAGCTCATTGGTTACAGTGCTTGCCTGGTATGCGTGAGGACGCAGGTTCAAACCCCAACACAACACCACGTACACAATGAGTGTTGGAACAAATAAAGTCCTCTGTCCCTCTCTTTTGTTAAAAAAAAAATAAACAACAACAAAAAAAAACAAAACAAACAAATGAACAAAAACAAAGCCCCTTGGTTCTCACATCTCAGATTTCACTACATGCAATAGCCATCAGTTCTCTTTATCTCATTAATGGACATCAATATGACTTAACACCCAGCCAGCTCCACTATCTTTGTGGACATTTATTTATTGGTACTGGGGATTGAACTTAGGGGATGTTTTACCACTGAGTTATATCCCAAATCCTTTTATATATTGAGACATGGTCTCGCTATGTTGCTTAGGGCCTTGCTAAATTGCTGAGGTTGGCCTCAAACTTCTGATCCTCCTGCCTCAGCCTCCTGAGTTACAGGGATAGAGGCATGTGCATTAGGATCTGTCTTTTATAGACTCTTTTACATTTGTTTTCCAAATATCTGAATCAGTCAGTCTTGGTGGCACTTGCCAGTAATCCCAGTGGCTTGGGAGGCGGAGGCAGGAGGATCGAAAATTCAAGGCCAGCCTTAGCAGTTTAGTGAGGTTGTAAGCAATTTAGCAAGACCCTATCTCAAAATAAAAATAAAAGGACTGGGGATGTGGCTCACGGGTTAAGCACCCCTGGGTTCAATCCCTGGTTCAAAAAAAAGCTGATGCCAGAATGGGATGAGGCATGTAAGAGGTTTATTGTAGAAAATAGTGAAGGAGGGGCTGGAGCAGTGGCTCAACAGTTAAAGCACTTGCCTGGCATGCGTGAGGACCCAGGTTTGAATCCCAGCACCGCATACGCAACTAAATGTCGGAAGGTCGAGAAACCAGATGAAAAAATAAAAATAAAAATTGATTCTCTCTCCCTCTTTCTTAAAAAAAAAAGAAGAAGAAGAAAGAAAGAAAGAAAAAGAAGGAAAGAAAGAAAGAAAAAGAAAACAGTGAAGGAAAATAAGAGGAGGCCAGCAGACTGGGGGAGAGCCCTGAGACCCTGACGTGGGTCTGAGCTCTGTGAAGCAGAGGGAAGGGAGTCTGGGAAGGGCAGCGCAGTCCTGGCATAGCGTCAGCAGGGCTGATGAGGACTCCTGGAGCCTGATTTGGGAAGGGGAAGCACAGGGGACTGAATTAGAGCAAGTCATACTCCATCTTTTATAATTATGCTATTGTTTATTCTATTGTCACGTGTATCTAAAAAGAACCAATTTAAAAAAGAGAGAGAGAGAGAGAGAGAATGACCCAGGCAGAGAATCCCTACTTTTCTTGCTGGTTGGGAGAAGCTGACACAGTTGTAGCCTGGGCTTGAATGTAGTGGTGAATTTAAAGCTGGGACCACATTGGAACTTAGGGATATGGCTCAGTGGAGCAGTAGCCTAGCATGTGCGAGCCCCTGGGTTCAAACCCCAGCACAGCAGAATCAATCTGTAAATAAAATTTAAAAACAAAGTTGAAATCAATTACTCTCCCTGTTGTAGGCCACAAGGAGGCACACTGCCCATCTGCCACCATAATGTCCTTTACTGCTCAGGTGGTGTACCCCTGCTGAATACATTAACACTTTGCACTTGCCTGTAAACAGGTCCAAACACAAAACCCCAGAAGATCGTACATCTAAGTGCATAAAACAGGACCTCTTCACAGGATTAGAGGAAGCCAGGCAAGATGGGGCACACCTGTAACCAGTGACTCCAGAGGTTGAGGCAGGAGGAGTCTGAATTCAGGCTGCACAACTTAAACAAACAAAAAATGCAAAGGACTGGGGATGTGGCTCAGTGGTAGAACACCCTCTGGGCTCAATCCCCAGCACCAAACTAAACCAAATTAAATCAATACACACAAACAAAAAGCATGCTGTTAGAAGAAGTCAAAGAAAACATATTAGCATTTTATGTTAAAGGAGATGGATATTATAGGAAAATTGAAAGCTAAAGCGGTATGTAAAGGGTCTCAATGGTGCAAGGAGGGGTTGAGAAATAGCTTGTGATTTCAAAAGGGGGTCAGAGTGTGCCTATTTGACAAGGTGACATTTGAAGACAGACTTCAAAATTAGTTTACCGTGTTAACATCTGCAAGATCATTTCAGCCAATGATAACATCTTCTGGTTGGACAATATTTGGCAGGTTAAGGAATAGGAAGGGCAGGATGGTTGGAGGTGAAATGAGATGAGGAGGATAAAAGATAAGGCCTGGGAGGTCTTTATAGGACTGTGGCTTTTCCTCTGAATGAGATCCACAGGAGGGTTTAATGTAGAGGAGTGTTGTGAGCTGACATATTTCCAAAGGATTTTGTGTGTGTGGTACTGGGAATTAAACCCAGCAGTGCTCTACCTCTGAGCTACATTCTGTATATTATATACCTATGTTCTACATAATCACATTAGTTATCACAACAAAAGTATTTAGGCTCCACCCTGAGGGAAGGTAAGTTGGGAAAAGGACAAACATTACATGCTATACTATCATGTAGTATTCATTCCATGTTCAACGAAGGGAGAGATAAGCTGTCTCAATGGTGGAATACAATTATTCATTTAGTTTCTATTGAGAGAAATTTGTTTACTTAAAAGTGCTGGAAACAGAGAAAACAGGAAGCCTCAGTGTATTAGGCTCACTTCATTATACTGAAACAACAGATAATCAGGACCAATTTTTTCCTCATGATTAGATTTGCACTAAATCTTTTTGGCAGATATTGTTAGTGATATTGTGTACTGTCCATTGTATTGTATCAGAAGATATATTTTAGTTTTTACCATTTCTGGTGAGGCTAAGTTTGGACATGATGGACATAAAAATTTCAACTTTTTTTTGCTGGATGCAATGGCACATGCTGGTAATCCCAGCCGCTCAGGAGGCTGAGGCAGGTGGATGGCAAGTTCAAAGCCAGCCTCAGCAACTTAATGGGGCCCTGTCAAAAAATAAAAGTTGCTGGGGGTGTGACTCAGTAGTTAAGTGCCTCTGGGTTCAATATCGAGTACAGAAAAAGCAAAAACAAAAAAATACCACATAAAAACAAAAAGTCAACTTTTATGTCTCTAAGCCCCATTTTTGCTAACATGTAGAAACTTACTTGATGCATTTTTAGGAAATTTAATTTCCATTTAGTGAATTGGAATCTTAAAAATCTTCCATCTGCGTTTCCTGCTCCTGCTCTCCTCTTTGGAGATGTGCTGACACCCACTTTGATTCCTGTCACTGAGTTCACAGGCTCTCTTCCTACAGACCCATCTGCCTCTGCCTCTCAGATTGGTCTTGGCAGGCCCTCTGGACTTCAGCCATTACTTCAGCACCTACTCTTGGAATCTTCCATGTTCTTTTGGAGCCAGGAGAAAATTCAGAGGGCCAGCTCCAGATTCTCATAGCCTCATTCCTACTGTACATTGCACCTGGCTCACACCACATACTCGTGGGCACAGACCTATCTGCAAGGCTGTGGCTTTAATATCCAGATGGGAAACTGGAGTGTAGATCTCTTCGCTTGGCTACTCCTAAACAGCCAGGCTACTGTACCGTGTCCTTCCATGGCTGTGGAATTCATCTAAAGCACATGGAATACACAGCTCCTGCTCTTAGTCTTGGGAGAGCATAGCACTGCATGACCAAAAGCAAAGAGGAGGGGCACATCAGTAAACGACACTTGAACATTACAATCCCACAGCACCCTAGAGAGCCAAGAAAACCCCTTCATCAGTTTAACATTTGGATGGAAAGATTCTGCAGGCCTGGCACAAGGGACACAGAGTGGCGGTGTTAGGCATCCCACCAGGATGCCTAACCTATGAAGTCGGTAGGCAACAGCTGGAGCCAGTTTCCTATCCTGCCTTGGTTGGTTTCCTCCTGGCTCCGCCTGCTCTTGCATGAGGACACCACTCTGCTTCGGTCTGTTCTAGGCACTAGCTCATTTTTCAAAAGGGAGTTTGAAATAATGGCAGAGGAGCTAGGTGAGGTGGCACATACCCATATCCCAGTGACTCAGGAGGCAGAGGCTGGAGGATTCCAACTGCAAGGCCAACTTCAATAATTTAGTGAGACCTTGTCTCAAAACAAAAAAATAAAAGGGGCTAAGAATGTACTTCAGTGGTAATATACCCCTGGGTTCAGGGGATCAAACCCCACCCCCCACACACACGCAAAAGAAAGATGGCATAGAAACAGGAGAAAGGGAGAGATGGGAAAACAACCCTATGAAAGAGAAACAATATAAAAATCCAGAAGCCAGATTTAGCATATCATTTTAAAACAATAAAAAGCAAATGCAAACACTGACATGTTAACATGAACAATGACCCAACTGGGAGGAGGAGGAGTGGGAGAGCGTGGCTGAGGCCTGGGCGTAGAGCAAGCCTCCCCGTGGGCTGCCGGTATACTGCACCTTCTGCTCCAGCTGCCAGCCATTTGTGTTGCTGATACAACAGCAGACAGGCCTGGAGACCCCACTGCCCTGCCCCAGGGCCTGCACAGAGCACGCAAACACACCGGCCACATTCCTGTCTTCAGAGCAGTGGGAGGTGCAGGAAGTCCCCTGGGGCTGGATCACAAGGAATTCAGGGACCGCTGCTGCTGAAGGCTTTCTTTTTTATACTGAGGCTTGAACCCAGGGGTGCTCCAGTCACCTCAGACTTGTTATTCTGTCTCAGCTTCCCAAGTAGCTGCGATTACAGGTGTGCACCAAGGTGCCTGGTCTGTAGAAGATTTTGGTGGCCTCATTGGTTCCTGTTTGAGGCCACCTGTGGTTACAGGACTGCTGAACATGGTTCTTGTCTTTTTTTCTTCCTTTCTTTCTTTCTTTCTTTCTTTTTTTTTGTACTGGGGATTGAACCCAGGGGATTTTACCACGGAGCTACATCCCCAGCCCTTTTCATTTTATTTCTGAGACAAGGTCTCACTAAATTCTCCAGGCTGGCCTTCAACTGGTGATCCTCCCACCTCAGTCTCCTAAATTACTGGGATTACAGCAATTTGCCACAGTCATCCGACATGTCCCAATAATCTCTTGGTAAGGTGGACATCTGCAGGTGTAGGCATTTGGATTTCCATCAGTCTTGGTCATGGCTTGCCATGCCACAAGAACAGCAGGTGACATCAGAGGAGGAGCAGGAAAGTCATAGACATTTCTTTTATCCCGGTTTTCTATTCCCAGTGGAGACTTTTAATTAAGATCTTATTCCTATAAAACAGATGAAATGTTTGTTTTTAGGAAGAAGGAAAGTAAAAATCATCAAGTCCTATCCTTTAAAATAGCCAAGAAACCTTCTACCGAAATGCCAGTGAAATCCACCTTGGGGCTGGGGCTGAAGCTTAGTGGTACAACCCTTAGCTAGCTTGCGTGAGACGGTGGGTTCAGTCCCATCACACAACAAGAACAGAACAGAGTCGAAAACAAAAGAACACGCTGGGTATGGTGGCACACGCCAGTAAACCCAACAACTAGGCTGAGGCAGGAGGATCGCAAGTTCAAAGCCAGCCTCAGCAGTTTAGTGATACCCTATCTCAAAACAAAAAAACAAAAACAAAAAAAAATGGAGCTGGCACAATGGCATACACCACTGGGCTCAATCCCTGGTACCAACAAATAAAAATAAAAATTAATAAAAATAAATAAAAAACAAATTTAATAAATGGGCTGAGCAAAGTGACTCATACCTATAATCCCAGCCACTCAGGAGGATGAGGCAGAAGAATCCCATGTTTGAGGCCAGCCTCAACAAACTGTCGAGGCCTTAAGCAACTTAGTGAGACGCGTTTCAAAATAAAGTATAAAAAGGGCTGGGGATGTGGCTTCAGTAGTAAAGTGCTATTGGGTTCAATCCCCTGCACCAAAAAAGAAAGAAAGAACAAAGGAGGGACAGAGGAAGAGAGGAGAAGAGGGGAGCGGAGGGAAGGGGATGTGGCTCAGTGGTTAAAGGCTCCTGGGTTTAGTCCCCAGTGTCAAAACAACAACAACAACAACAGGGAACCAAAGGACTATTGACTTGGTTGCTCTTTGTTGGACTAGAGGGCACACTCTGATAATCTCAGCTTTTTGGGAGGAGAACCTGCTTCAAAATAAGAAGTGCTGAGGATATAGCTCAATAGTAGAGTACCCTTGGATTCAATTTCCTTAGCACAGAAAAGTAAAGAAAAGAATCGGAAACTGAGCCTTAGAAATGTTAAGAGGCAAATATGAAGTTATTGAAATGGTTAAGATGATTGCAATCCACGACTGCTCATCCTGGGAAAAATCCTGTTGCTTCTTAAAAACAGATTTCCTCTCAACAGTCAGATTTGTCAAAATTTTTTTCTTTTCTTTTTTTTTTAAAGAGAGAAGGACAGAGAGAGATAGAGAGAGAGAGAGAGAGACAGAGAGAGAGAATCAATTTTTATTGAGTTTTTCACATGGGTTTCCTTGCTCTGACACTTAGTTGTGTACTTGGGTGCTGGGGTTTGAACCCGTGTACTTGCTCACGCTGGGTAAGTGCCTTAACTGCCGAGCCACCGCTCCAGCCCCAGATTTGTCAAATTTTGATGGCTGTTTTTGTTTGTTTGATTGTTTGTTTACAGTGCTGAGGATAGAACCCAGGGCCTTGCACACGCTAGGTAAGCAGTCTACCATTGAGTAACATACCCAGCCCCCTCATTTTACTTACAAATAGAAATCATACATTGGTTGGTACACTTTATGCAAAGATTAGCAAATTTGTCAAACCTTTCACCCAGATCTGTTCCTCTTTGGTCAAATCATTTATTTTTTCAATATAGCGATTTTAATTTGACTTAGAATTTAAGTTACAGAGAGAAACCCTTGGTGACTTTCCTGCTGTTTTCTTCATGATTGGTGCTTCCAAAGTTGCTTGTTTACTGATGGTAATTCTCCTTTCTATTTTGCCAATTCTTCCCTTAAGAAATCTCTTCCTGGGCTGGAGCAGTGGCTAAGCGGTTACAGCGCCTGCCTGGCATGTGCAAGGACGCTAGTTCAAACCCCAGCACCACCTATACAACCAAGTCTCAGAGCAATGAAAGCCACAAGAAACACTAAATAAAATTGATTCTCTCTCTCTCTCTCTCACACTGTCCCTCTCTCTCAAAAAAAGAAAAGAATAAAAAATTAAAAAAAAAAGAAAAGAAATCTTTTCATGCTAGATATGGTGGCATGCACCTATAATCCCAGGGACTCAGGAGGTTGAGGCAGGAGGATTACAAGTACAAAGTCAGCCTCAGCAACATAGTGAGGCCCTATGTAATTTAGTGAGACTGTCTCAAATAAAAAATGAAAAGGGCTGGGGATGTGGTTTGGCAGTTAATCACATCTGAGTTAAATCCCTGGTACCAAAAAAAAAAAAAAAATCTTAGCCAGGCACAGTGTTACATGCTTATAATTCCTGTTACTCAGGAGGCTGAGACAGGAGGATTGTAAGTCCAAGGCCTACCTTGACAACTTAGCGAGTAATAAAAATTAAAACAAAGGGCTAGGGTGCTGGAGCAGTGGCTCAGCAGTTGCTGTGCTTGCCTGGCATGCGTGAGGACACCAGTCCAAAACCCAGCACCACATACACAGCAAAGTGTCAGAGCAACAAAAGCCACATGAAAAACTAAATAAAATTGATTCTCTCTCTTTAAACAAAAACAAAAAATCCCCGAAGGGCTAAGGGCATAGCTCAGTAGTAGAGCACCCCTGGGTTCAATTCACAGTACTGTTAAAAACAAAACAAAACAACAAAAAAACCCCAAATATATATATATATATAATCACTGGGAATGTAGCTCAGTAATAGAATGATTACCTAACATGTGTGAGGCCCTGGGTAGGATCTCTAGTACTGCAATAAATCAACAAGTGCATCTCTTCTTTGACACTAGTCATCACATGGGACTGCAGCTGTTTATATGCCAGGATAGCCCTATTAGTCTGGAGGTTACTTAAAGGAAGGAGTTTTGGCTAATCATCTAGCCATTATTTTTCTGTAGTACTTATACTTTTTCTTTTGGTACCAAGTATTGTACCCAGGGGAGTTTTAACCACTGAGCCACATCCCCAGCCCTTATTTATTTTTATTTGAGATAGGGTCTCGCTAAGTTGCCTAGAGCATCACTAAGGTGCTGAGGCTGGCTTTGAATTTGCTTCTCCTTCCTCAGCCTTCCAAGTTGCTGGGATTATAGGAGTGTGCCAGCACACTGGGCTCCAAATATACATTGAATATAGTAATTACACAGTGTTTTTTTTGCTCCAGAATTCTGTGTTTCCAAATAGAAGCATTAAACCTTGACACATAAATGGTCTTTTCCCCAGGGATAAAGTTACCTGGGCATTAATTTTCTTGTAACTTTTTACTGACAACCTGTGCTTGAAATAAATGACCAATTAAGATTAATATGTATCCTTCCTCTTCCCCAACCCAAACCCAGAGGCCCACTTTGAATTTGCAGAAACAGACCAGGTAATTACCTGCGAACACACTTGGGGCACAGCATGTTGTCTTCCAGGTGTGGGGGTGGAAAATTGCAGGAAGGAAGCAAGAAGAGTGCACTCACTCTCCTTTTTTTCTTTTCAGGTACCCAGGCTTGTCCAGCATGAAACTGCAATTGAACCCAGCCTTTTTTGTCTGCAGGAAGACTTCTCCCATGGACCACACACCACCTGACACCTGGGGATTAAAAGAGATTAATTGAGTATAGCAGAATCACATGCTCATGTTCAAGACTAATCACACTCTTTATTTTTATTTATTTATTTATTTATTTTGGTACCAGGAATTGAACCCCAGGGTACTTAGTCACTAAGCCACATCCCCAGCCCTTTATTTTTTAAAATTTGAGATAGGATCTTGTAAAGTTGCTAGGGCCTCACCAAATTGTTGAGGCTGGCTTTGAACTTGCGATCCTCCTATCTCAGCCTACCAAGCCATTGGGATTACAGGCATGCACCATCACACCTGACCCATAGACTGTCACTCTTTTATTTTATTTTTTTAAGAAAGACAGTGAGAGAAAGAGAGAGAGAATCAATTTTTTTTAATTGCGCTTTTCACTTGGCTTTCGTTGCTCTGACACTTAGTTGAGTACCTGGATGCTGGGGTTTGAACCCAGGTACTTGCGCATGCCAGGCAAGGGCAGTAACCATGGAGCCACTGCTCCAGCCCCTAGACTGTCGCTCTTAATTCCTTCTCAAATGCTAGCCCCAAGATATGAACCCTGGAATTTTAACCTCACCTCTCCTCCATTTTGTTGCCTTTTAGGAAAGATGAAAACCGTTTCTGGTTAAGACTTAAAGGCCTCTCTAGGTATAGTGATGCACACATGTAACCCCAACTACCTGGGAGGCTGATACAGAAGGATGGCAAACTTGAGGTCAGTCTGGGTGACTTAGTGAGACCCTGTCTCAAAATAAAAAATACAAAGGACTGGGGTATAGGTCAGTGGTAAAGTGCCTCCAGGTTCAATCCCTAGCACTGAGAAAAAACAAAACAACAAGAATCAATTATTGTATCATGCAAAGTTGTTAATGGTCTTTTATTTCATTTCCTGTAATGAAACATATCAATTTGTATTATTAATTTATTTTACAAAGAGGAAACTGGGGACTGTTTCAAAGAACTTGTTGCCAGGTGCAGCCTCCCAAAGCCAGCCTCAGCAGCTTAGTGAGGCCCTGCCTCAAGATTAAAAATAAAACAGCAGGCTGGGGATGTGGCTCAGCACCCTGGGTTCAATCCCCGGTGTAAAACAAAATAAAACAAAACAAACAACAACAATAACAAAAACCTCATTAATGTCAGTCACTCATGCCAGGAGATAATAGAGCTAAAACTGACAATGTTGATTTTTTTTTTTTAAACTAATTTGTGTGTGTGTGTGTGTTACTGGGGACCGAACTCAGGGCCTTGAGTATGAAAGGCAAGCACTCTGCCACTAAGCTATCTCCTTAGTCCTTTTTTATTTATTTATTTATTTAGTCATTACTGAGGTTTGAACTCACCAGAGCTCTACCACTGAACTACACCCCAGCCATTTTTGTTACTTCAAAAAAAAAAAAAATTTTTTTTTTGAGACAGGGTATCACAGAATTGCCCAGGTGCCCAGGCTGACCTTGAACTTGCAATTCTTCAGCCTCAGGTTCGAGAGTGGGTAGGATTATATCTATGTGCCACTGTACCTGACCCTGATCTATTTTTTATTTTGTTTGCTTGTCTGTTGATTGATTGATGCTGGGGGTTGAGCCCAGGGGTGTTCTACTTCTGAGTTACATCTCTAACCCTTTTTATATTTTATTTTTGTGATGGGGTCTCACTAAGTTGCCCAGGCTGGTCTTGAACTTAACATCCTCCTGCCTCAGTCTGCTGAGTGGCTAGAATTGAAGGTGTGCACCACTGAGCTTAGCCAAATAGTTTACTTAATTTAATTTAATTAATTTATTTATTTTAAGAGAGAGAATGACAATGATACAATGTAGCTTACTCTTTACCCCCCAAGAAGGTAAATAATACTTCTGCAATCAGTTAATTCTGGAAAATGCACAATCTTATACATACATACATACATATATATATGTAAGGTCATTTATATCTGTTATGGGGGAACATTGAAGAATCGAGAGTCTGGGGTGTGGGCGATATGGGGGTGATTCTGCATTAGGATAGGGGCATATCATATTGTTTGTTACTACATATGCATCTATGGTTGCATAACAACTCACCTCCTCAATAAAATTTTTTTTCTTTTTTTTTCCAGGGCTGAGGACCGAACTCAGAGCCTTGTGCCTGCTAGGCAAGTGCTCTGTCAGAGCTAAATTCCCAACCCCCTCAATAAAATTTTTAAAAAATTTTAAAACCAGAAAAACAAAAACCAGATAGTTAATTTAATTTTTCATCTGGTTTTTGTTTTTCCTCCACTTACTTGTGTATGTGGTGCTGGGGTTCAAACACAGGTACCCCTTACACATGCGAGGCAAGTGCTCTACCACTGAGCCACCTCTCCAGCTCTAAATAGTTGATTTTAGACTCTGCTATAATTGGGTCTAGGAATCACCAGCCCTTGAGGTGATTTTGAAATACTCTAAAATGTAGTAGAGGTCAATACTAATTAAGCTTATCTCCCCACTGAATCAGAGCAAGCTTTCCACATTGGGCTTACCGCACGTCTCTGGTGGGGACTGAACAGTCTCTACCTGCCCAGCACTGGCTGCGTTTCTGTCCCAGTAGGCCAAGACCATCTCTGGGGCAGACGTCGTGGTCACCACACTTGTGCTAACTTCTTCATACAGAGCAGGGGGCTCCTCTAAGACAGGCAACTCCTCCGGTGCAGGGGCCACTTCGGGGGGTACTGTATCCCCAGAACACATCCTTTCTTTGGAACTTCGCCGGGACTTTCCCCCCTTTCCCACCTTTGAATTACTATTAATTGATAGGATCTTCCGTGCCTCTTTTGCTGTGGTAGGAATATTCTGCAAACAGGACTGAACATTAAAACAATAACAATGATTAATAAAGATGAAAGTGCATTCATGTACACCTGAAATCCCAGCTATGCAGGAGGCTCAGACAGGAGGATGGCCAGTCTCAGCAACCTAGTGAGCCCCTGACTCAAACTAAAAAGGGCTAGGGATGTAGAACTCTGTGATAAAGCAACCCCGAGGGTTCAGTCAATCCCCAGTACCAAAACAAAACATCAAAAAAACAAAAACAAAAACAAAAAACCCAAAATATGTGAGGCAATGCATACATTAATTAGCCATTCTTCAAGATATACATATTTAACAGTACATTTTTTGGGGGGGTACCAGGGATTAAGCCTGGGGGTGCTTAACCACTGAGCCACATCCCCAGACCACCCCCGCTTCTCTCTCTCTCTCTTTTAATTTAAAGCAATACGTTGTTAGGTTCATAGGCAGAGTTTGGTTTAGAAGCCAAATGTATGGCTCCTGGTTCAGTGTTTTTTTTTTTTTTTTAAGAGAGAGAATATAAACAGTAATGGATGCTGGATGGTATGCGGGGAGATAGGAACACTAGCACACTATTAGTGGAGCTGCAGACTGGCACAGATGCTCTGGAAAGCAGTGTGGATTCTCCTAAAAAAATTAGAGAAGGATGCTGGAGCCATGGCTCAGCAGTTATGGCACTTGCCTGGCACGGGCAAGTATGCGGTTTCAAACCCCAGCACCACATACACAACAAAGTGTTAGAGAGCAAAGAAAGTGACATGAAAAACTAAATGAAATTGATTCTCTCACTCTCCCTCTCTTTCTCTTACTGTCCTTCTTTCTCTTAAAAAAAATAGGGAATCACCATAGGACCCAGCTATCCCTCTTCTGGGTATTTTCCCAGAGGAGTTAGAATCAGCACATTACAGTGACACAACAAAGTCAATGTTCATAGCAGCTCAATTTACAATAGCTAAATTATGGAATCAACCCAGATGCCCCTCCAAGGGTGAATGAATCCAAAAGCTGTGGTACATACATATTCTATTCAGCTATTAGAAACAATGACATTGTGGCCTTTGAAGGTAAATGGCCAGCAGTGGAAGAAATCATGCTGAGCAAAATTAGCCAAACCTAGAGACTCAAGGTCAAATGTTTTCCCTCATTTGTAGAGACTAGAACAAGGGAGGGTGGGGAGAGGGAAGGACAGGGAGAGATCTAGGGAGAAAATTAACAATGTTTAACTCTTTAACAACTCCCCTCCCCAACCAGAAGCCAAATAATCAAGAGTCTGGGGTGTAGGTGAATGGAGGTGATACTGGATGAGGATCAAATGCGTAATATATTGTTACTTTATATGCATTTATGATTCAACAACTCAACTCCTCAATTAAAAAAATAAAAAGAAACACAGAGAATCAATTTTATTTATTTATTTATTATCTGGTTTTAGCTTTTTCAACACTTAGTCATGTATGTGGTGCTGGGGTTCAAACCCAGGTTTTCATGCAAGGTAGGCAAATGCCTCAACCACTCCACCACTCCAGGTCCCCCCACCAGCCCTTTTTACATTTTTTATTTTGAGGCAGGGTCTTGCTAAGTTGCCTAGGACCTGGCTGGCTAAGTTGCTGAGGCTGACTTTGAACTTTTGATCCTCTTGTCTCAGCTTCCCAAGTCGCTGGGATTATAGGCATGGGCCATGGGCCACTATGCCTGGCTAAATATACATTATACCTGATAAATATGTACTATCAACATTTGTCCATTAAAAAAAAGGCAGGGGGGGGTGCTGGAGCACTGGCTCAGCAGTTGAAGTGCTTGCCTGTCATGTACAAGGACCCAGGTTCAAACCCAGCACTACATAAACAACTAAGTGTTGGAAAAACTAAAGCCAGGTGAAAAAATAAATAAAATTGATTCTCTCTCTCGCTCTCCTTAAACAACAAACAAACAAAAATAAAAAACAAAAAAGAGACTGGGGCTGTAGCTCAGTGGTATAGTTTAGCATGACCTTGGGTTCAATCTCCAGGAGCAAAAAATAAGAAAAAATTGTTATTACTCTTTTCCATATTGAGGTAAAGGGAGACAGGCAGACATTGTTCTTTCTTAGAACCAAGTCGAAGCAAGAAGAAGGGGATCAGACTGTTCCTTAACTCAGCCTTGCTGCTGGTACTGGGGACTGAACCCAGGGGTGTTCTACGTCTGAGCTACCCCAGCCCTTTCTGTCTTCTATTTTGAGACAAGTTCCCCTTAAGTTGCACAGGCTGGCCTGAACTTGCAGTCCTCTTGCCTCAGCCTTCTGAGTCACTGAGATTGCAGGCCCATGCCACCATGACCAGTCTCTAAATTTTTGATACTGAAATAGGTAATCAGGGTAAGAACTGAACCTTCAGGGCTAAGGGGTTGGAATGCTTGCACAAGCACCCACATGTGAGCCCCAGCAGAACATACACAACTAAGTGTTGGAAAAACAAAGACCAGATGAAAAAATAAATAAAATGAATTCTGTCTCACTCTCTCTCTCCCTCACTCTCTCTCTTTTTAAGAGAGAATCAATTTCATTTAGTTTTTCATCTGGCCTTCATTTCTCTGACATTTATTTGTGTACGTGGTGCTGGGGTTTGAACTTGGGTCTTTGCGCATGTCAGGCAAGCGTGGAGCCACTGCTCCAGCCACCCTCACTCTCTCTTAAAAAAAAAAAAAAAAAAAAAGAACTGAACCTTCTACTCTGTCAGTTTCCTTAAAACAATTAAAACGTTACTCACCTTCTGTTGTGGGTAAGCATACTCACAGAGTCTCTTATACGCTTCTAATTTCTAAGAAAAGAGAAAAAGAGTTACTAATGAAAGCAAGGTTCTGACGACTCTTCCCAGCAGCCTGTTTCCCACCCAGAGCCCTCACCTGGCCTTTGGTGCTCAAACGTAACTGTTGGCACCAGGCCCGTAAAATGTCTCGATGAAGCAAGTTGATTGGTGGCAGTTCCACGGGTAGAGGAGGAATTGGTATCTTTTTGTGAGACCTTGGGTTCTTAGTGCCTTCTGCATTCTCCTTTGGACAGGAAGCTGAAGGAGAATGGGAAAACATTATCAATAATTAATTTTTGTGTTGCTTTCTAGAATTTTAAAAATAGAATTGCTTTTAGCCCTCATAGTCCAATCCCCCATTAAACAGTCAAAGGGCTTATTAATGACCCCATAGCTTCCGAGGGAAGAACCTCACATCTAGGACTCAGTACTCCTACTTAATTCCCCATGTGCACTTATTCCTCTTGAGCCCTTCAGCCTATAGAATGGATGTCCTTAATCCTGGGGGAACCACTGAAGTCTTAGACTTCGGATCATAAATACTAAATGACATCTCATGGGGTTGCTTTGTTTTATTTTTTGGTACCAGGGACTGAACCCAAAGGGCTCTTAACCACTGAGCCATATCCCTAGCTCTTTTTGAGTCAGGGTCTCAATAAGTTATATAGGGCCTCATTAAGTTTCTGAGGCTGGTTTTGAACTTGTGATCCTCCTGCCTCAGCCTCCCAAGCTGCTGGGATGCACCGCTGTACCAGGCTCAGTGACATCTTGCCCTCTCATTGCAGAACAAAGTAAAACACAGTTCAACACACATAACTGCTAACCCCCACCATCCTGCCACCCCACCTTCACCCCAGTCAGGGCAATCCTCGGGGTCTTACAGTGGGTATTGTCTCCTTAGCTCCACTGTCTCTCTTCATTTTCCTGTTATGGTCCTCACACATGGTCACCATAGAAATTCCTAGAACACACCTCCAGGACTCAAACAGCAATGAGACTAATGTCACTAGGGTTTACTGAGTTCCTAGTCCTGGCCAGGCACAGTGCAGGTGTTTTACCTAATTATTCTGTGTCAACTACAACCAAGCCTACATCCCAATTCTAATCAGGGTTAGGTCTGCTCCTCACATCTTTTTAGAATAGGAAGTGGAATTTCAGGCACAGGATTTCAAACTTACAGCTGTCTGTCCCCAAATCATTTCACACTGAGATCCTCAACTCCAAGCAGCATTTGAAGTCAAAACGACTGTCAGAACCAAGAATATTGTGGATCAGTTTTTGTAGTGGTGACCAAAGGGAGGCTTCAGGGAGGTGAGATTGAAGCCAGGCTTCTGAGGACCACAGGACTGCAGAACACGGATGGGAGTCACTTCCCTCCTTCTACAGCACCCTTAGAATGGGAGTCACTTCCCTCCTTCTACAGTGCCCTTAGAATGACCCTTCAGGCTTCCAGGAGCTGAGCAAGAGGGATTTGAGGATTCATAGACCTCTTACCTTGGCCATCTGTCACCGATCTTTTTCGTTTTGTTCCCTTTGTGGAGGTGCTTGGTTGACTGGACACTCTTTCTTCTTTCCTCGACTTCTCTGTGGAGCTCCTCTGGGGACAGAGGACCTGGTCAGTCGTTCCCTAGTGTCTGAACCAGCACACACCTACCTGCTTTAAGGTATCTCACACCTTAGGCTCCCAGCCACTGCACTTGGTGGCAGTATGAATTCACCAATGCTATCTTTCCATTTCCTTTCTTCCCTCCTTTCTTTTTTTTCCTAGAATAGAGGTTGAATCTAGGAGCTCTTTTTATTGTATATTTTTTTGAGACAGGGCCTCGCTAAGTTTGCCTAGGCTGGCCTCAATCTTGTGATCCTGCTGCCTCAGCCTCCTGAGTAACTGGGCTTATAGGTGTGTGCCACCCTGCCCAGCTTCTCTGGCTATCACCCAAATATCCAGTTTCATCATTTTATTTTTAATTAATTTATTTTTTTGGTACTGGGGATTAAACCCTGTGTGCTTTACCACTGAGCCACATCCCCAGTCCTTTTTATATTTTATTTTGAGACAGAGTCTTGCTAAGTTGCTTAGGGCCTCGCTAAATCGCTGAGGCTGGCTTTGAACTTGTGATCCTCCTGCTGGCCTTCTGAGTCCCTGGGATTACAGGTGTGCGCCACCATGCCTGGACTCCAGTTTCATTTTTAAGATAGGGAAACAATGATGGGAAAATGAGAGGAAGTTAGTTTGAAAGAGCAAGATGGAAATACATTCCCCCCCTCTATATACAGATATATGAAGTCAAAGAAAAACAAAATAGTTTATCTGGGAGAAGAAGCCCTTATGTCATCTGCTATATCCATCATTTCTCACCCAAAAGATTTCCCCCTCTCATTCCTTCCTTCTTAGCTTCTTCCAAGTAAGTTGTTTTTGCATACTGTAGCCAGAGGGATGCTAGCAAAAACACTTCTTTCCTTAGCTGGCTGACTGCTCTTAGCCTGAAGAGCTGACCTACAGCCTCTTACCTCAGCCTGGTCTCCTGCTGCCCCTTCAAGCTCTGGTCACAACACTCCTTGCTTTGCTGAAGCTATGACCACAGCTTGCAGTGAAATCTCTCAGCCCCCACCCCAGCATGCTTCTGGTTACATTCTTAAATCTTACTCTTCTTTCAGAAGCTCAGTGTTAATCCCCTGGGAACCCTTTCTAGCCCTTTCGGAGTCAGATCTACCACCTATCACCTCATTCCCAGTTTGTCAATTGTGATTTTATATGTACTTGTGTGGTTTAATAGAAGCCTGTAACTGCATTTGATTGTAAGCTCCACCAGTGTGCACCCTCTTTTCCTTTTACTTTATTTATTCATTAAATATTGGTTAATTGAGTTAACAAAGAAGAAAGGACACTGGGAATAAGCTGTTTCATACAGAGCAGCTCACGTACTAAGCTTTTATCTTTTGTGACCCTCGGGTATTGAGCATGCTAGGTAAGAGCTCTACCACCAAGCTACATACTCAGTCCTTTCAAAATTTTATTTTGAGACAGGGTCTCACTAAGCCTCCCAGGCTGGCCTTGAACTTGTGATCTTCCAGTTTCAACCACCCCCACCCCCGCCCTGTCCCCAGTGAGTCACTGCCTGGCTGAGCTATTTTATTCCAGGTATTGCTTTGACATGTCCTTATTTTCATTCGTTTAATCCTAGTAGCAATCTCACAATTGTTACTTATTTTTAAAATGTAGAAGCTGAGGCTCAGCGTTTACATGAGGAAAGACACAGTGGGTTAAGGGCTTGTTAAACATAAAATTAAATCCTAGGTTCATTTGCTCCAAAATCTTTCCCATCACCCCCAGGGTGGGAGAACGAGACAAATTAGCATTTGTTTGGCACTACAACTCAGTAGTGGTTTCACATTTATATTCAAAATCAACATTTGCATAACCCTTTCACAAAGTACTCACTTTTGGGCCTCACAAAAATCTTAACTTTGAGAATGTTAAAAATGGCCTGGTTCTAGGACAAGGACCTTGGGAACGCTCAGGTGACCCTGCCCCTAGTTCAGAGCCTGCACTGCTTCTCCTTGGGTCCTGGCTTCTGATCATTCCTCAGGTCTCAGGACCCTGGGACATGTAGACCAGTTCAGACCCAGTCCTGGAGGTGAGACCCGAGACTGTCAGAAGGGAAGGAGGGTTTCATTCTTTTCCCAGCCTCAGCTCAATTACCTCTTCCTAACGCCGTTCCCTCCCCTCCGCAGTTCTCCAGGGACCCTTTTCCCAACAGCCCCCTTGCTGGTGAGGGCTGTCTCCAGGAAAGACAAAGCCTCTCTTTACAATCACAGCAGGGAACCTTACTCGAATATGCTGGGTTGCAACAGTGTGTAGAACTTTTAATGTTTTTTTAAGAGAGAGAGAAGGGACAGGGAGAGAGAGAGAGAAAGAGAGAGCGAGAGAGAAACAATTTTATTTAGTTTTTCATGTGGCTTTCGTTGCTCTGAGACTTGGTTGTGTACAAGGTGCTGGTTTTTGAACCCGCGTACTTGTGCATGCCAGGCAAGCGCCGTAACCGCTGAGCCACTGCTTCAGCTCCATTTTTTTTTTCCTAGCAGTAAAAGAGGAGGAAATTCCAAACCCTTTCCTTCTTCCCCCAAAAGAAAGATCGAGTGTGCTCAGGAGAAACATGATACTCAGATCAGAAAACAAACCCACCAAGTTGTATTTACCTCCTTGATTCTTGAATTCTCCATACTCAGGAAAGAAGTTGAAATTGATAGAAAATTCCTCCTCCCAAACGGCCCCTAACCCCAGAGCACTGTGAAATGTCTCCTCCTACTTCCTGTCACCCAAAGGCACTCTTCCTAGTCTCCTCCCCTTCTGCTCCCTCCCCCACAATTTTTTTTTT
>PVKS010021836.1:0-34614 GCA_004027875.1 Aplodontia rufa | reverse complement strand
ATTACTTGTAGAATATTTATGTATGCATAAAGCAAAATTAATATGTAAGAACTTCTGCATTTTATCAGGTAATTACTCCTTTTCATTCAATCTTGTATTTCAGAAATCTACCCATGCAAAGTACAGATGTTTAATTCTATATATGCTCTGTAGCATTCTATCATATGACTATATGAATTTTATGTCCATTAAATCGCCATTATCTTTTAAAATATGCTCAAGTCTTCTGCTATTTCAAGCCATGTTTCAATCGTATTCATACCAACATTGCCTTTCGAATTCTCAATTTGTCTTAGAAATCAAATACTGGGCTCATCTCTGAGTTTCTTTCTTTTCCAAGATCTTATTCCTTTCTTTCACAGCCTGATAGCTCTCTGCTGCTGATGCTGTCCAGCATTCTCCGTAACTCTCAACGGAATCTGGGCTGATATATTTCCCTGTCCCCAGTCTCAGTGATGGCCTTTTCCCCTCCATTACTAATTCTTCCTCTTGCTACATGTTTTATTGTATAATTAACTACCCTGTTCCTTCTAAATTATCATATAATGGTAATAGTGTACATGTTAGGTGAGACAAGTGGACTCACACAGGCTTCAGGTGTCCACCTGACCAAGTCACAGAGGACACCCAAACTGCAGAATCTTGAGGGGTCAGACTTGCTTCAGACCTTTTTACTACTTCCAGATGACAGTCTCATCCTTTTTTCCCCCAAACCTGGCCCCAGGTTTCTTCCAAACTGAAACTTCTTAGGTACGAGCTGTTCAGCCTCTGAAACCTGTTCACCGGCTTTACTTTCTTTGCAGAAGTTATTCTGTTCTCTGCGACATCTTGCTGACCTTGCACACACTCCTGAATTTACTAGAAGAATTTATTATTTTTCCCTTAACTTAAGCTGACATTTTCCACTTTTAATAGATTTTGCCTTTGATCAATACTACCCAATATTTCACCGTTATTTTCATTGTAATTCTAACTTGTCCACTTTAGAGCAGTTGTCACAACTTATAATAGTATTTTTTTCTGCTTTTCTTTTTGTTCTTCCCTACTAGAATGTAAATTCCAAGAAAGCAAATATCATGTATATATGTATATCTAAACTTAATGCATGTAAACACATGTATTTCTAGCATTTGACATATTAATGGATGCAAAGAAGACAATAAATATTTCTTGAGCTGTTAAAAATTTGTTGTTTTTTTTCATGTCAATGCTATAAAATTCATAGCAGAATTTGAGGTCAATGAAAAAAATAAAACTGAAGTTGAAAAGCTTTTTTAAGAACTTACTTCATACCAAACACTATACTTAAGGCATTTCCTTATAAAATCATATAATGTAGATATTATGAAACCCCTTTAACAGATGATGAAATTAAGATGCAAGGAAATTAAGTAAAATTCTTACAATTCTGCTGCCAATGGCAGAGCTGAACTTTAATTCCAATTTCATCTGATTCTTAAGTCAGACCTGTCTAATGCACTGTGCTGCCTGAGGGTAAGGACCCTTGATTTATAGATAGTTTCAGATAACCCGTGTAAGTCCTGCGATTAAAATTCTTTGAACTCCATGGTGCCTCTGCCCCATCTCCCCATGTGCAGGAACGCATGTGCAGAGAACAACTGATTCCTGTCAGAAGGACTGCATTCACATTATTTGTGTTTCAATTTCCTTGTCACAAAACCATCTGGAATTATTATTATATATAGTTTTGCTTAAAGACATCTCATCTCCATAAATCTTAGACCTGAATTATTGGAGTATGATCAGTTTGCAGATGTCACATTTAATACATATAAAACTGATGTTTTCCTGGATTACTGAGTCACAGAAATTGCATGGAACAGCTATTTCTGATATTTGGGAAGAGAATGTCTGATGAGGAGAAAAAGATAACCATAGCATACAATGGCAGGACAGTTCCTGAGCTGCTGCAGAGCCAACATGTTTAATGCTTAGAGGAGGAAACGAAGGTCCAAAGAGGTTTAATAATCAGTGCATTGCTCACAGGTAGCAGCATGCTGATCACATTATAACACGTGTGTTGCTTATGAGTTCCAGTGCTTTCTAATGGGATCACTAGCAGCATGCTAATCACTTTACAGTATTCATGCTACTTATTAGTTACTGTTTCGTAGGTGGATGGTCCATAGATAATAAATCCTATTTTTTTAATGTTTTTTATTTTTGAACAACCATACAAGTTTTTAATAAAATAATATAAAATGTGTATATATTCTGGATATTGCAATTACCCCCAGGAGTGCCCCCCAATTACCCTCCCTTATCCCGCCCTTCCCCTTCCCACAATATCTCTAAAAAAGTATTAGGTTGTAAAACATTACATCTTTTGGGGGAATAAATCCTATTTTTTATCCTTAGAGTTTTTTGACTTCTTTATTCCTGACTTTTGCTTAATTGTCCTTTCCTTTAGTTCTAATATCTATGATTCCATTAGGTGTTTGATTCTGCAATCCTTATCCTTTAATACAAAATCTATCAGTTATTAGTAGTTTGGCAATAATTTATTCCTCTACAAAGGGCAAACTGTTTTTCACTCCAGTACATCTGAAAACAGAAACCCTGCATAAACTTACAAATCTGGATGTGAGATTTATAGTCCAGTAATATTCAGAGCACTCATGTTTGGCAATCTCAAATTTGCTTCAACATTGATGCGTATATTCAACAAACCCTTTATTAAGCATCTACCACCATCCACAAATAGATTCATATGAACTTGAATAATTTATATTCTTTGCCAACAATGAGTTCACAGAAAGACAGACTATTAAAATATTATTAAATAAGACATACTGCAAGAACTTTCTTGGGAAAGTACAGTCAAGTGAGGTGGAGAATTTCTGAGGAAGTTTACTTCCTTGCCCATTGTGGACCATGATGGTAGTGAAAAATGAAAGAAAAGCTCAGTAGGCTGGAATTTTGCACAGAATGCACAAGAATGTATACAGAAGTTAGATTTTACTTAATAAAAGCAGTACAACTAAGAATATGTGTTTATACATTCATTTGTATAAAAAATAACATACATTGAATATAAGATAAAACTAATGAAAATCAACAACTATTGGAGAAAATAATAATGGTTTTTCTCAATTTCCTTTTTTCTCATTTTGCACAAAGAAAAAGCAGATAAATTTCTCTGGTATCACTATTGCCTATAAACATTACTTTTTCCTTATTACAGAGGCCATGATATACAGATTTACCTGGTGCTGTTTTATCTTTAGACCTGTGAAACCTACCCAATGTCCCCTAATACCAGAGAGGTTCTAGTGTCTTCCCATTCTAGATTTCATTGTTCTTCCCATTCTTCTTCAGTGTTTATTACATTTGTCATCTCCCCTCTACTATCGTATGTCTTGAAAAGTTACATCCACCAGGAATGATAAGAATCAGAAGGACTACTGACAAAATCTAAAGTTTTAAATGTGTAAACTCTATGACCCATACTTCATAGCTACTCTAGAAAAAACCACATGCATACAAAGAGACATGTTATAATAATGTTTGGGGAAGCATTCTCTTCAATAATAGGCAATTGGAAACATCTATGTTTTCAGAATTAGATCAAGGTCAGCTACGTACTATGTAAAATTTAAAATATTTAGTTAATTGAGATGGAAAAATCTTCAAGGCAGATTAATGGGCATATTAAGCACATTAGAGACATATACAAATCAAAATAACATTTCTAAAAGATAAACTTCAGTCAACCGTGTGTTTTGGAGACCATATAAAACTGTGTAAATATAGAAGGAAAAATATAACAAAATAACAATTATCACTGTAAAGGATTTTGAAAATGAGAAGGATGATCAGGTATAATTTTAAATGATGTCTGTTTATATTATTAATTTTTTATAATGAAAACACATGCATGTATTACTTGGGTATTTATGATAAAATACAGGTATGAGTTTTAAAGGAAAGCATATACATTATGAGCAAGAATTAGAAGAATTTGACCATTGGGTGTTGGATTGAGCTCTTGAAGTTTTTCACAGGCACCTGGCATCCATGGTTTCCACAATCCCAAGGCCTTTGGTATTTTCAGAGTAAAGACACTAGAAAGAAAGACTCTCCAAGCACTTTAAAACTCTCTCACTTATTCTGCTTTTCTGTAATTCACATTAAGCAAACAGTACTTTTCATCTCCTTGGTTTTACATATTTTTGCAAAAAAGACTCTAACAAATTCCCCTGCTTTTAAATATTGTCTTTGGGTCTTTGTGATGACTGTACAATATCAAGTGTCTTTCACTGATTAGGTCTGCGAGTGTGGACCTAGTGATCATTTCCATTTTAAAGCATCTGAGGAAAGAGAAAGGACAACTGTGTGTAATAACTCATATCTCAATTTCTGCTTTTTCAGGGGATTCATCTTAGTTTGATTTCTTTATGCTTATGTGAAAGTGTTCACATAGAATTCTTATTAAAATAATATTCAGGGCTGGAGCAGTGGCTCGGGTTACGCACTTGCCCGGCATGCGCAAGTACACAGGTTCAAACACCAGCACCACATACGCAACAAAATGTTGGCTCAACAAAAGCCACATGAAAAGTTAAATAAAAATTGATTCTGTCTCTCTTTCCCTCACTGTCCCTCTCTCTTTTAAAAAAATTATATTTAGCTACATTAGCTTATAATTTTAAGTTCCATTTCATAGTCTTCCCAAGGTATTGTATGTATTCCAATTAGTACATGTTATTTAACCTACTTTAGTTTTCCAAACAATATCAGCAATTTAGCCACACATGGTGGTGTACACACCTGTAATTCCAGTGATTCTGGAGGCTAAAATAGGAGGATTGTAAGCAAGAGGTCAGCCTCGGCAACTTAGTGAAACCCTAAGCAACTTAGTGTATCCTGTCTCAAAATACAAAAGGGGCACAGGGAGAGTATCTCAGTGGTAAAGCACCACTGGGTTCAATCCCCAGTACCAAAAAAAAAAAAAATCCCACTTTAAAAAACACAACAATCAACTCAAATCACTTCTTTGAATATTAGTAGTTTACAGTCCGCTTTGTAGCTGTTATAGCTTGGTTCTTTAATGTCCCCCAATGGTCCATTTGTTAAAGCCTTGTTCTCCATGGAGGTTCTGTAAGGAGGTAAAGTGGGACCCAGTAGAGGTCTTTGGATCATTGGTGATGTGTCCTTCAAGAGGACTGTGGGAATCTCATCCCTTTGCCCTTCTTTTTTGCCTTCCGGACCATGAGGTAAGCAGCTTTACTCCACCACAAACTGCGCTGCCATCCAGCAGCCCACCAGACACCCAAAAGCAATGGGTCCACCCAGTCATGGATTGGAACCTCTAAATTTTAAGCCAAAAGAAATATTTTTTCTTCGTAAATTGACTATCTCAGTTATTTGTCATAGTAATGGAAAGCTAATATAATGACAAAAATCAATTCATTCACTCATCATTTATTGAGCATTTACTCTGTGCCAAATATTTCCTAAGTACTTTGAGTCACCAAACAGCAAAGAGGAACAATAAAAATTCTTGCCTTATGAAGCTTACACTTTAGCAGCACATGAAAAACAATAAATAATAATAAATGTTTTAGATACATATAAATATGTTAAAAATATATTATGGGGGAAAAGAAAAGTAAATTGGAAATAATGGAAAAGGTTGGAGGTGGAAGGCAATTTGTAATGTTAAATTCAGTGTTTGGAGTCAATATTACTGAGAAAGTAACCTCTGATCAAAGTTTTGATGGAAATGAAAAATTTCATTATAGTTACCTAGTTCAAAAACTCAGAAATGGGGTCATAAGAAACATCAAGAAAAGTAGGACAAGAAGTAAATCTTATGACATCAAAATGATAAAATATCAGGGAAATGAAGATCTGGCAAATAAGACTGAGCAGGAAAAACCAGTAAGATTGGAGAAAACCCAAGAAAGGGTGATGTCTGCTCAGCCAGGTAGCCAGAATGCAAGAAGGAGCAAGGAATTGTGTGACATAGCATTGACAGGTAAAGCAAGATGGGAACAAGAACCAAGGCCATTGCCCATGGAGCATTTGGTGATTGTTATTGTTTGGATATGTGGTGTCCCTCCAAAATTCCTGTATTAATGCAGGAGCTGTCTTTCATAATCTAATCAGCCCATCCTCTTTTGAATGGACTAAGTGGTGATCAGGTACATGAGTGGAGCACAGCTGGAGGAGGTAGGTCTCTGGAGCAGGCCTGGAAGGATTCATCTTCCCTATGGGCCCTTCCCTTCTCTCTACTTCCTGGCATTCTTGAGGAGCGAGGGGTAGCGCTCCTCCACCATGCCCTTCCACCATGATGTTCTGTCTCACCTCAGGCCCAGTGCAATGAAGTCGGCTAACCATGAACTGAACCTTTGAAACTGTGAGTCAAAATAAACCTATCCTCCTCTGAGTTATTCTTTTCAAATATTTTAGTCACAGTGATGAAAAACTAACTAACATGGTAACCCTGGAAAGAACAATGCCAGGAGAGTTCTTAAGAACTAGGACATTTCCAATACCTACTTGCTGTTCTCTGTACCACCTCCTTCACCCTCTCCCAAGTGTTAGTCAGCTTTCTATCACTGTAATGAACAGCTGAGGTAAATCAACTTACAAAGAGCAAAGGTTTATTTTGGCTAATAGTTTCAGAGGCTCTTAGCCCAATAGTGATTGGCCTTGTTGCTTTGGGCCAATAAAGAGGCAGTACATTGTAGCAGGGAGCATGTCAAACTTACTCATCTCATGGCTGGGATTTGAAGGAGAGAGAGAGGAGAGGTCTGGAACCCCACTATCCCATTCAAGGGCATAGGCTTAATGACCTAAGACTTCCCACTAGGCCCCACCTCTTAAAGCTTCCACCATCTAATATCACCAAGCTAGGAACAAAGTTTTAACACATGGACCTTTGGGGACATTCCAGATCCAAGCTATTGCACCCTGAGACTACTTTCCTGAATTTTACACCGATCATTCTTTTATATTTTTTTATCGTTTCATCACAGACATTTGCATACCTAAGAAATGTATTGATTAGTGCTGTTTGTTTTTAACTTTATAGAAATGTCATTGTATTAATTGGTACTCTCCAGAGAAACAACACCAATAGGATATAAAGATCAGTTATGAGATACTGGCTCACATGATTATGGAGGCTGAGGAGTCCCAGGATATACTGTCTGCAAGCTAGAGGTCCAGGGAAGCCAGTGGTATAGTTCCTGTCCAAAACAGAAGACCTAAGGATAAGAGCACCCAGCGGCGTCAGCCCCAACCCACACCTGAAGGTCTAAGAAGCAGGAGCACTGATCTCTCAGGGCAAAATGGAAAGACAGAGGGCCCAGCTTGAACAGAGAGAACAAATTCCCCTTAGCTCTCCTTTTTCTGTTCTCATCGAGCCCTCAAAAGATTGGATGATGCTGATCCCCATCAGTAAGCAGGATCTTTACTTAGTTTACTGATTCAAATGCTAATGTCTTTTGAAAATATCCTCAGACATGTCCAGAAAAAATGTTGCACCTGTCTGGTCATCTTTTAGCCCACCCAGCCAATACCTGAAATTAACCATCTCAGCCATCGAAAGTGCATAGCCTTTCTACTCAGTATGCTTCTACCCACCCACAGCTTAGTCAGCAAACAATAATTTATGTTTTTCAATCCATGTAGAGCTGCTCTTATAAAATTCTGGTACATGCCTCCTGGTACAAATAGGGAATGTTAAAATTGGATGTGCTAGTGTATGGTAAATGAACAAGACTACTTATAGGTCAGAAGTAAATGAGAGTCCCTCACCTCACTCAGAACCCCCATGCCTCTGAAAGTTAATACCCAACACATGTGGTACCCACTTTTTCCTAATGTGGAGCCTCTCACCCAGGAATGTCTACTGCAGTCAAATCCCTAGGGACCCATTGTTGTGATATGATACATTAGTGTTCAACTTTACTGGAGGATGCTAACCGGTTTTCCAAAAGGGTTTTTGCCATTTTACACTCCTCCACAGTATATAAGAGTTATAACTGATCCACATCCCTGCCAACACTTACCATCTGAGTTCCTATATTTCCTCAATCTCATGAATATAAAACAGTATCTCATTGGACTCTTAATTTGAATTTTTCTAATTACTAATAATGTTGAGAATAATTTCATATATTTCAAGCATCTATCTCTGTGAAAGATCATTCATACATTTGGGTCATTGCTAATAGGGCTGTTATATGCATATTAATTCATATTTTCATGGTTAAAAAGTTTTCCTTTCATTGTTTTCATCAGATTTTAATTTTTTTAAAGAGAGAGGGACAGTAGATAGAGAGAGAAAGAGAGAGAGAATCCATTTTATTTAGTTGTTCATGTGGCTTTCATTGCTCCAAGACTTTGTTGTGTGCATGGTACTGGAGTTTGAACTCAGGTCCTCACACATGCCAGGCAAGCACAGTGACTGCTGAGCCACCACTCCAGCCGCTAATGGTTTCTTTTGATAAAAACCATTTATAAATAAATTAGACTATATGAATATTTTTAAGGGTAGGACCTTTTGTATTATGTAAGCTAACCTCTCTGTAATGGTTTAGATATATGATGTCCCCCAAAAACTCACAGGTGAGACAATGCAGGACTATTCAGACAACCTACAGAATGGGAGAGAATCATGGCCTGTGATCCCTCTGACAGTGGACTAATATCCAAAATTTATATAGCACTCAAAAAACTCAATAACAAAACCACAAATGATCCAATCAATAAATGGGCCAGAGAGCTAAATAGAAACTTCTCATCAGAGGACATTCAGCAAGCCAATGAATACATGAGGAAGTATTCTAAATCTCTGGTAATCAGAGAAATGCAAATCAAAACTACATTAAGATTTTACCTCACTCCAGTCAGACTGACAAAGATGAAGAAGATGAGTAATAACAAATGCTGGAGGGGTTGTGGGGAGATAGGAACACTAGCACACTGTTGGTCAAATTGCAGACTGGTCCAGCTGCTCCGGAAAGCAGTGTGGAAATTCCTCAAAAAAATTAGGGTTGGATCCACCATACGATCCAGCCATCCTTTTCTGGGTATTTTCCCAGAGGAGTTAGAATCAGCACATTACAGCAACACAGCAATATCCATGTTCATAGCAGCTCAATTTACAATAGCTAAATTATGGAGCCAACCCAGATGCCCCTCCCTGGATGAATGGATCCAAAAGCTGTGGTATATATATATATACAATGGAGTTCTACTCAGCTATTAGAAACAATGATATTGCAGCCTTTGAAGGTAAATGGATGGCACTGGAAGAAATTACACTGAGCGAAGTTAGTCAAACACAGAGTCAAGGGCTGAATGGTATCCCTCATTTGTGAAGCTGGACCTAAACCAAGGAGTAACGTAGACAAACTCATGTTTTAGATACATAGAACAAAAATGAAAAATTTTAATATTTATGAGATACAGTTTCAATGTACTTCATAAGATATTTGAACAAGCTATGCTGCATACACGTACAAAAACATAAATGTTTAATCCCATTGTCAAATATTTTGATGAATAACAAGGGATGATAGGAAGGGAGGAGAACGGGAAATGTTGGAACTAAGATAAAGCAAGGTACATTCCAAGCAGTTATAAATGTCACTGTATATACTATAGCTATATATATGTATATATATAATATTCTTCATAAGTATAAGAATTATGCCACTGTCTTTGGGTTCTTTTAGGAACAATATAGGACCCAGAAGAAAGGCAAGGGATCAGGTGATGGGAGGAGGGAGATAAAGGGATGTGGGGGGGGGATATTGAACAAATTGTATTGCTGAACTGTGTGCATCTAGGAATATGTGACAACTAATCCCAACATTATGTAAAACTGTAGTGCACTAATAAAAATAAATTTCAAAAAATCAAGAGAAAATTTTTAAAAACAGAATTATGTCACTGTACTTGGGTATTTTAGGAAAAATTTAGGACCCAGAAGACAGGCAAGGGATCACGGGACAGGAGGAGGAAGATTGGGGGGGATGTAGTATTGACCAAACTGTATTGCTATTTTGCGTGCCTCTATGAATAAGTGAAAACAAACCCCATCATTATGTACAACTATAATGTGCTAATAAAAAATGGAGAAAAAATATATGTGTGGGCCTGGTTCTATCAGGTGAAAGTCCTTCACAACAGAGTTGGGAAAATGTTGCACCTTTAAACAACAAGTTCCAGCTTATGTTCAAGGGCTCCAGATTGCCCTTCCCGACAGCTGATCTATGGGTTTCAGACTTGCCTTGCCAGTGCTCAACTCCTATAATCAAGTAAAACATGTCCTTGAAATAAAAGTCACTTTGTAGATACAACTATAAATACATACACATATGTGTAACATATTACATATGTTTGCATGTGTATTAACACTCATATATACCTCTTAGATATGTTTCCCTAGTTGAATTATAGCATAACCATCCTTTCAAGCTCTAAGACCACACAATAGTAAGATTTTGATATAAGATTAGCAGGAGGGCTCATTTAAGACTTAAGCTAAATTCAGAAGCTACAGCCCAGTTTTCTGGCAAGCTCTGTCTTGCAGTAACAGGATTCCATCTAATAATGAGGCCATACTGTATTTCTTTCAGAAAACTTTTTCATGAGGGCAAACTGGCCCAGGTATAATATTGGCCTTTCTGGATCTAGTAATGTCATCTTAATATGTAATATTAAGAGCAACACATGCACACACTGAACTGCTACATCTTCCTCTGGCTTCCTCTGAGTTTCCCTATGGTTACACTGCACAGTGCCAAGCACAGAGAAAATTCTCCCTCTAAACACTGTATCCCTGTAATTTTGGATAAAAGGGCTTCTTCATTCAGTGCTATGGAAACTTGCTCAATCCTGTTCCAGGCAACCTAGAAATTTAAGGTCCTCAATGCACTTTTTAACAATGAGGCATGAATGTTAGAAAACAGAAACCTGTTTTCCCACTCCAAAATAAAAAACTCTGGGAGCTTTCCACATGACTCTTCAGACGGTGTGTAGCAGCGCTGTATGGTGGCTGCCCACGATGCAAACTCTCTCATTAGTAGACTCATTGCTGTTTCATATCCATTTTCTTTTCACATTCATTCACTATCTCAATTGTGCTTCCTAAAATCACTTCCCAAAAAACTACTTGCATTCAAGGACTCGTGTCACTTGAGAAAGGCCTTCTGAAAATGGCCTTAAAAAGTTAATCTTAACAGTAAACTTCTGGAAAGGGGCCACTTTCAGGTCGGATAGCAACAAGGGCTCCATTGGTGTTTTTCACAGTCTGGTGCGAGTCCCCAGTGGGCTATACAATCAGTTACTGAATCTTATCTGATGTAGATGTACATGGGGTGCAGATGGAAAGAGAAGCATTGGCATATACGCTAGCCCTAATACTTGCAAGACAGGAAAATTGGTTAAGAATTGGTTAAGAAAAGAAATTTGACATTGAATAGTTTTATTTTGTTTTGTTTTTTAAGAAAAGGATAGTGTGTGAGAGAGAAAGAGAAACAGAGAGAATCAATTTTTATTTAGTTTTTCACACGGCTTTCATTGCTCAGACACTTAGTTGTATAAGTGGTGGGCTTTGAACTTGCATACTCGCACATGCTGGGCAAGCGCCATAACCTCCAAGCCACTGCTCCAGCCCTCTGAATAGCTTTTTTAACTGCCTTAGAAGATGCGAAGAAAGAGAATGTCAAGTTCACTCAATAACAGTGCTAAAGTCAGGGCTTATATTGTTGCTATGGTTTTGACCTAGAATCTCCCTCAAATGCTCATGTATTGAGGATTTGGTCCCCAGTTACAACAACATTAATATGTGGGGATTTCAGGAAAGGATTGGGATACAAGGGCTATAATCTCATCAGATGAATAGGTTATTGGGAGGCTGTACCTATTTGGAGAAAATAGATCCATGGAGACTTGCCCTGGAAAGGTTTATCTCATCCTGGTCCTTGACTTTCTTCTTTCGTGAGCTGAGCAGCTTTCCTCTGCCAAGCCATTTCACCATGGTGTTCTGCTTCACCTCAGACCCAAAGCAATGGAGCTGACTGGCCAAGGACTGAAAGCATGAGCCAAAATAAATCTTCCACCTTTTATGTTGCTTGTGTCAGGTGTTTTGATCATAGTGATGAGAAAGTGACTAACATAGTAGAAAAGGAATAGTACCTTAGAACTGGGAATGGGTACATTTGGGTGGCTATATTAAGAACTTTGAACCCCAGAATTCCATGAAGCCTTGCATTTGGCAGAAGTTATCCATGCATTCTTTCTAAAAGGAAACAGCCTCCAATTTCCTGGAGACTATTAAAAATCTTCTCCAGATGTTGTCTCTGATGCTGTTCAATTTCCTCCCTTCATTGTTTCTTAAGTCAGCCTAAATAACTGAATGGGAAAGTAGAATCCTGGCTTTGGGAAAAAATAATATAGCATATTCACACAAAGAGCTGCAGTACCTGAGTAATCTGGATATCAAATGAAATTTATTACATGAGACCAAAACACTGCCTACTATGGACTTTAGGAGAAGCCAGAGATCATTCCTTTTACTAAAGACAATGACATGGCACCAGTATCATGGAAGACAGCTCAAAGGTAGCTGTCCCTCATAGTCCAATGTTGATGAAATACAGTGCTTTCAAGAGCCTGGGACCTTTAGCACTGGGAGAAGGGTTTGGAATAACAAAAGTCAGGAAGTTGAGGTTCAATATCAGAATAAAAGTAGATAAAGTTTTCATAAGCAACAGCAACAATGAAATCCAGGAAATCTTACCTGAGATTTTTGTCTATAGACAATAGATGATCATATCTCTAGAAAGCATTGCTGATTTATGCAACTGAAAAAAAGGGAATAGCTGATAAACAGAAGACTGAAGCCTATTTTCACAGTGGAAAATCACAATCCTGTTTGAACCCAGAACTGTTAGGTCCACCAACACACTGATTTTAGCCTAGTGAGAGCCTGATCAGAGGACTCAGTTTACCTGTACCTGGATTCTTGACCCCCAGAAACCATGCTAATAAATGGGTTTTTTAAGTTGCTAAATTTATAGTAATACATTATACAGTAATAGAAAACAAATACAGTCAACCAGTTCATACTTATTTCAAGAGTCCATTTGATTGGTCTATATGACTTTGGGGGGCTTTGCAAAGGAAAGTGCTTGATAGTTGTTCCAGGATATGATGAGACCTGTCTGTTCACCTGTACTACATGTTCCAGGTGATCCAGTAGTGACAGAAACAACCGAAGAAGAGTAGGGCCATATACTTTTACTGATTATCACCAGAGTCACAGAACAGACCTTCACAGTGTCAGAGAAAGGCCATAGACCCCTGTTTCAAGACTACTATTTGAATAGCAGTTCCTATTACATTACTAGGAAATGAAATTGCCATAAGACCAGGGGTGATGGGTGCTGGGTATTATCAGAACCCACATTATAATGTCAAACAAGTTCAGTAATAAGTTTTAGTAAAAACTTCACAGAAATGGTATATTATAGTCTGTTTCCAAGCAAACGTAGAGGGATAAGTAACTTACACAAACAAATGGACCAGGATATTCTTTTAAATACCTGTTTTGCACTGACACAACTCCTTCAGTTTGTACTTACAGTCTTATAGGAGAAACCTGGGGGTCTAAATAATAGAAAGAGTGACTCAAGTTATTGGTGTCTGCCAAGAATGAACTGCAGTCATCTTATGGCTCTTTTCCAGAGGTGGCACTTAAGGAAAGTAGAGACGTTCTAATATATATACATGTTCACTTCTTGTGGAGGACTTGCTTATATAAATAAATGTTAAATTGCATCAATCACAGCCTAACAAGGGCATGGTAAGATGGGTTCTGATGCCTCAGGAGTAAAATTGGTGTACTTTCCAGTTAAGCAATCAAGACCAGCAGAAGTTCTGGCTGAGGATGAGGGGAATTTAGATGGGGTGCTAGAGGAAGGAAATGATGCATATTAATTATGGCCCCAGAACTAGCTACAGCAGCTGTAACTGCTGCTTGTTTCACTGAACATCCTGTTTTGTGCCATTTCTAGAATCTGTGATTAGCTATCCCCATCAAGTGTCAGAAATAGAAAGTATGCAATGTAGAGTATGAATGGTACAAGACACCCCTGACACCATGTGCCATGTCCTCAGACCAACTTTGAGTTTTTTCATAGCTACCAGGGACAGTTTTCCAAACTGTGGGGTGATGCACATATGGTTCCTTTCTCTGCCTAAAGTCTTTCTCCAGTACCATGGGAGACTGTTGAACCCAAGAACAGGGCAACCCAAAATTGCAAGAGATTTGATGTCCTTGGCAGCGATCCTCAACCCATGAGGAATGGAAGCTAGTGAATGCATACATCAACGTGCCAAATGTTGATAAGATTATCCTATGTGGTTCTTGATTTCTCAGAGCTTTTCCAGTTGCCAGAGAACTGATCTCTCAAGAACAAAGATCTTACACTCTTGCATGGATACAGCCTTGAAAAATAATGTACTCTTGAATATTATTGACAAGCAGATGTTTTTCCATATGGTTTTTCTGAATGAGATTACTATAATTGATAGATCGTTATTATATATAATACAGTATTACTATAAATTATAAATGTATAAGTTTAGTATTTTGAACAAAGATAATTTCTGACACATTTTTAACTTGTTTACATGCTTTAAACACAGTTTCAAAAAAAACTAGAAACTGTTATCTACCTCACTTAATTTCGGAAAATACTGACCATCTAACCTTAACTGGAAAAACTTAATCCAAAATGTTAAGTGAAATCTACTGAAAAAAAAAATATTCTTGGCTTACTTGCCAATATTTTGCTTGACAATATTTTGATTTTTAGTAAAAAATAGCTGCCTTCTAAATTATAATTCTAAGATAGATGGATAAAAGAATGACTAGATAAAAGGATGATACATAGACAGGTGAAAAAATAACCCTAATTGATTTATAATTGGAAAACCTCTATTTTTAGTTTATATGGCATATGTGTTAGTCAGCGCTCATCACTATGACAAAATAGCTAATTAACTTATAAAGACAAAAGGTTTATTTCAGATCACAGTGGTGGAGGATCCAGGCAAAGATATACTGGTCCCATTTGGGCCTATGGCAAGGCGGCACATCACGATGACAGTGCGTGGTGGAGCAAACTTGCTCACATCACAAGCCAGGCCACAAAGGAAAAGAGGCTGGGGTCCCACACCCCATTTGAGGTCACATCCCCAGTGACCTAAAGGCCTTCCACCAGGCCCCACCTCCTGAAGTTTCCACACCTTCTAATAGCACCACCTTGAGACCACGCCTCTAACACAGGGGATTTTATGGGATATTCAACATCTAAACCACAGCTGCACCTTAACAAAGAGCAGTAAATTTTTGAAGAAGTAACAAGACAAAGTCAAATGAATGAATCTCATCTCCACAGGCAGCAAGTTAGGGGGAGGCAAATAATTGGCAGGTAAAGTTAGTTGGAAAAGCTTGTCATATAAATTCCTCTGACATCATCTCAGGGCTGATGAGGGTCTACAGCTGTCCTCAGTGGTTAACCTTTCTTCTCCTGGTACATAAGAGGAAGCAGGATATCTTTTGTCTCTCTAAATCTATGTCCTGCTTTTAGGCAAACTGAAGGAGATCAGAGAGCTCTCCTGCATCTGGTTCCTCTTAACTGTCTCATTCCAATGATCCTACGTGTTTGGGGCACACAGTCTGATCTACACTAGTCAACAATAGTTCCTTGCCTTAAGTTTTTTTCCTTGATGAAATAGGCCTCAACTCCTTCAATCGTCCTTTAGGAATCTCTTTTGTTATTACGAATATTTTTCTCAAAAGAATGCAATTAAGAATTCTCTTTATTAGGGGCAGGAAGCAGGCTTTTCACCCAGTGGCAATAGACTAAGATTCCTGATGGTTAAGCAATATGGCTCTCCATAAAGCAGGGAAAGGGCAGTTTAGAAGAGGAGATAGAGAAAAAAGAATAGTGAAAATATCAGTTGTCTTTTTAAACAATAAAGTGGTAAATAAGAAAACCAAATTTTCAGTACAAAGAAAATAGCATCAATAGGCTTGTAATATGAAGACTCACAAGAAATTAATCTCCCAGTGCTCTAGGCCTAGTGTTTGAAGTCCACGTGAAAGTTTAAGAACCATCAATTACTAGACATTTGATATTAAATGACAAAATATTCCTAAACCTTGGGCTTTTGTCTACAAAATGGGGATAATGATATTCAATTTACGAGCTTTGGTGATAACTTGAATGAAATAACTTGTGGGAAAAGTTATAAATGTTAACAAAATTATATAAATGTTAGAAATTATTATTATACAAGATCTATTTTTAAACATGCAAGAAGACAATAATTTGTTTAAAAAATTATCATAATGCAAAAGGTAAAATTCTAAACCCCATTTTGAATTAAATCAGCATCCCCAGGAAGGAAGGTTTGCTCCAGCAAGCCAGCAACAAGTCTGCCCTATCAAAGCCATTGTTGGGTTATAAGTTTGACTATTCTCAGTGCCTCACTTTCATCACACAATACCTACAAGAGCCTGTGTTAGCTGGGAGGTGGTAGAGAACATGTACAGCAGAAAGAAAAAAGCACAGAATGAACTAGGCGTGAGCAGAAAACAATCTATTTGAACAAAGAAATGATATTGGACCTGTATCTGGAAATTATTTTATGACCAGAGGGTCTTTTTCCTGAAATAAAACACAGCTGGATTTTATTTTTTATTGGACATTATATAAACAATTAATCCAAAGAAATGCTTGTGGGGGTGGGGAGACTTACCACTAAAACAAAATGAAACAACAAAACAGCCAGCTTCATTTTCCCTTTTAAAGACCTGAAAAGGTATCTCATTTGCCCAGAGAGACTCCTCCTCACTTCCTGATTAAAGGCAATCAGAGTACTGTGGTGGGCAATCTTGTCTAATTTAAAAACTATCACATCAAATGATAACTGTTAATAACTACCAATATTATACAGCATGAAAATGAAGGTCAAATGCTAGGGTCTGAATGTTAAATAAGGCAAAGAACATAATTAGTGCTTAACAGGGCAAATTCTGCTTGCCTTAAATTTTTTTTCTCTAAAACTGTGCTACCAACCCACAAAATAGACTGTACTTTGTTTACCAGTACTCAATGACAGGATCAACCCTTATCAATGGGTTTCCAGTCTCCTGACTTGCAATGCTGCACACATTACTGTCCCCTGTTAGAAAATCAATCCTTCAACACATGCCTTCTTCATTCCCTAAACTCCAGCAAAGAAGTTTTCAAACCAGGTCAACACTTTTGCTAATAATAAAATTATTGAACTGATATTATTTGCATAGGTAAGAAACTTGCAGTGTTTCTATTAAAAATTCCACTCCAGTGTTTGTGCCTAGGAGGGTTAAGAAGGTCATTTTTGAATGTCACTAATATTGTACTGCTCTGAGTTATCCTATAGTTTTACCCTTTTCCTTAACCTTATGCTGATTTGTTGGAAAATCTGCTGACCCTGTCCCCAAATAATTTTCCACATCAACCATTTGGTATTTATAATGCTATCATTAGAGATAATGATAGTGTGTTTGCATGTTATAGTTGTGGATGTTCTGATTAGAATGCAAATGGAACAGAAGGTCATTACAGCAAATCCTTGCTAACAATTATAATTAACACCGACTTATAAAATGTTGTATTGGCCTGGGGAAGGGAATGTCCCAATTTGAGTGAAGGAAGCAAATGGGTTGGATTGGAGAAGACAGCTTGTCAAAGGGCAATATCATGAGATGTATGTGATCAAAGAACTTTGGACAATTGGATATATAAGCACTATGGAAGGAGACCACAACCAGAAGGATGAAGCCAGAAAATCCACTGCTCATAGCTGTGTGCTACATCATCCCTCAGTCTATTTGGACCCACTGCCTCAAACTGAGTGAAGAAACTTCCTGGAAGCTTGAACAATCAATCATTGAATACCAACTCTAAAAGCGATCTTCCTCAGTGAGCATGACCAAAAGCCTCAATTTTAAGGAAATTATAAACTACTGATGTTTTCAACAGTGAGAATGAGCAGTTGTAGTTGTGGTAGGCCCCCCTACCTTATCCTCAGAGGATACAGTCCCAGACCTTCAGTGCATTCTTGAAACCATGGATAGTAACAAACTATAGAGAGACAGAAAGACATGTCATGTGTATGCATTTATGTATATGCACACATCCATATACATGACAGGGTTCTTCCTATATATAACTATGTTTAATTTAAAAATAGAGATTAATAATAAAATGGAACAGTTATAAAAATATACTGTAATAAAATGACCAGGATTACTGCTCTTATGAATGTGGCCATTAATAAGTAAAAGATGAGCTACTTGAACACAGTGCTGCCACCCTGTGACAGTCAATCTGATGTCTGTCTAGGCGACAGAAGTTGGGTAGTATGGACACACTCAACAAAGGGATGTCTCACATCCCAGGCAAAACAGGGTGGGACGGTGAGAGATTCCAGCATGCTACTCAGTGTGGTGCGCAATTCAAAACTTATGAAATGCCTATTTCTAGAATTTTCCTTTCAAAATTTTTAACTGCAGGTCATTGAAATGAATCAAAATGAAACTGCAGAAAAGAGGAGACCGCTGTATCATGGGATAGAGGAATTCGGAGCCCTTCCATGTGCCCATTGCAGGGTCCATGAATCCTGGTGCACAAGAGGGACAGGATTTTGCTGAAGTAATCCTTACCTGGTCTAGAGTGCATCACAGTGCCATGCTTTCCGCCCCAGAAAGCTTTTCTGATGTCATCATTGTATCATCTCACATCATCCCAAAAAGGAGGAGGAGAGAAGCAGCATAAGGTATTTTGAGAGAGACATATTCATATATCTTTCCTTCTGTTGCCATACAATTATTCTTACTAGTTATTGACAATCCCTGACTATGCTTAACTTATAAATGCAATTTTATAAGCATGTGAACATATGGAGGGAGAGCATGGTATATCTAGGATTCAGAACTATTACTCCCACTAAAAGTGGGGACTCTGCATTCTGTAAGAAAAGTTCATGGCTTTGATGAAAAATAGAACTATATAGCTAGAAGAAAACATGACTGAGGTCCTTAATTCACCTGCCACACCTACAGTGAAACTCATTCTAAATGAAATTGTCACCGATGATCCAGATTCTTTGCTAAAGAAGAGCTTTAAAAAAAGAGCTTAAGTAAGTTTTTTTATGTGAAATTTTTGGAGGTACTAAGACAGTGTATGGATATAAGAGATTATCATTCTTACATCAAGGAAAAAGGATTCGAAATATCCACTAGGTAATGGGGTACACTGTTTCACATTCTCTTCTAGCCATTCTTTTTCATGCTCACCACAAGGCTCCATTTATTCTACTAAATCCATTTTTTCCCTTATGTCTGCCTACACAGACAGTAGAATCACAGAATGTTTGATTTGAAAACAATATTCCAATTCATCCCTGATTTCATAAATGAGGATGTTAAGAACATCTGGGAGCACAAGTATAAATACCTCTCAGGGCTGCAGAGGATTTATAAATAAGGAAAGCTCTTGAGCAAGAAGAGTTTCTCAGGTCCGAGGAAGCCAACAGTGCCAGCAGGATGAGAAGTAGCAGCTGAGGGTCAGGTGCAGGGAGAACAGGCAAGGAATGGGGACTGCAGAAACCTGAAAAGTGCCAGCCACATGCAAAAGCAGGTCCCCATTTGTGCATCGGTGGGAATGTGGGCCCATTGCTAACCAATGACACAAAGTTGAAATCCAAATCTTCATCTTAAATCTCATTTTAAATGGTTGCATTAATTTTTAAGCACAGAAAAAGAAAACATATGCAGATCTAGTCCACCATACACCTCGTTAGTTTGAGAACTAAGTTAAGGGTCTTGTAATCATCTCTGCATCATTTTCTGTATAAGAACCTGTGGATGAGTGGCTTAAACTCGCACAGTAGTTGTTCAACCCATAGCCTGGCCAGAGGGAGCTTCATACCACTCCTCAATAAAGACATGCTGGTGGCTATGGAAGAAATTATGCTGAGTGAAATCATCATAACCCAAAAAACCAAGGGTCGAATGTCTTCACTCATCTGTGGAGGCTGGAGCTAGACCCTGGCCATTGAGAAGGAGGTCAATTCTCATGTTTTAAATCTAAGTAAGGTGTAATCATACAACCTAAGGCATTCGTAGAGATGTATTGGGAAAGGGTGGGGAGAGAGAAGGGTGGGTGATTGGGAGGGACTCTTGGGGGTAAATCTAATTTTCAGAATTTATATATATACTATATTATTTCATTAGAAGCTTATTTGATTGTTCAACAAATAAATTTCTTAATTAAAAAAAAGGTTTTACTGGAGAATTGATAGGAAACGGAGCTTCATAATCTTCTGACCATGGAGTCCTCCCTATTGAAGGGTGAGACTTTTCCCATGGCTGTGATTTTTTTGTTTGTCTTTGAAGTCCTTTGATTGCCATTGTGTTTGTCAATTTGATTAAATGGTGATTATTTTACAGTGAGATTTGATTGTATTTTGATCAAGAGTTTTATACCTTCATTTTGATAATCTTCCTGAAATGGAAAAAAAAAAAAGATATGCTGGATAGAGCTGAGCACACCTGTGTATCTTCAGCCTGGTCTCCAGTCCAGGAGTGGAGCTTTCCGTTTATCCTGAAATTTCTCCTTGGTCACAGCATTTTCATTGGCTGTTCTTGTCAATCACTTCAGAATCCCTAAAGAAGTAGAGATAAGGCACAACCTGTTACAGGTGTGCACTGGAGATGGTGCCACGTACGTGCGGAACTTTTCGGATTAGCATCCTTCACATCACATCCACTGGCAGAACTTTTTAGACCATCCTGCACATCAGACTCCCTGAGTGAGCCTCCTTATTACAATGGATGGAAATATCCACAAAGCACAAAGAATCTGTGTTACACAGAGCATCAGTAGGCAGGCTAACATAAGGCACCTCTATAAGAGGTCGGTGGTCAACCCTGGGATCAGTAACCACCAGAAGGCTGCCTAGATTCTGGTTCCCAAAGATTTTTAGAGTGAAGCACACCACAGAACCCTGATAGCACAGCACACTGACCTGAGATGGGTTTGCAAAGGCAAAAAGAACAGAAAATGTCAACAGAAGCTTCTCCCAAATCCTGCTCAGCTTTGTGCCATAAATACCATCACCTTTGCTTTGTGTATGGACCGTTCCATTTGGAACTCAATGACAGTGCCACCTAAGCAAAGAATTGAAGGGAATCCTCTTTCTTTCTTCATGTGCAGGGTATCAGAGCTTCCGGTCATTATGGAAATGTCCCTGTAAGTTACGGTGAAAATCCGGACAACACTGCATGGACCCATCCCTCAGTATACAGAAAAGGCTGCATGGACCCATCCCTCAGTATACAAAATCAGTTCTTTGTGTTCATGATGTCCCTATCAGCACAGAAATTTCAACGTATTTTGAAATACGTTGGAAATGTGAATGTTATGTGTCAATTCACCTTCAGGATCCTCTCAACCTCATTTAAAATCTGATGCCAGGAGATTGCTCTTTGGAAGTCTGGGATTAATGATACTGATTGCAACGACATAATAACAGGAAATAGACTGAAGCAGAAAGGGTACCCATGAGGCTGACTCCTGCTAGATGATGAACATCTGAATGATCTAAGGTTTTTCACATAGGAATGATAGCAATCTTCTGATGTTGGTGCTGGGTTCGTGTTCCACGGAGTTGAAGAATGAACACCGCAGAACACCAAGGCAAGAATAGCAAGCAATTTTATTTAAGTGAAGCAAGCAGTGAACGTATAAAGAAAAGGAACATATCTATAAAGAAAAGTGAACGTATCTAAGAAAAGGATAGAGATCAGACTTCTCCTGGGGAGGAGAAGGGAGCCTGGGAGCCAAGGCTCCCAGAAGACACTTCCCCCTTTGCCACTTTTCACATTCTAGGTGCAGCTCAAACAAAGAAGGCACATTGCCAACAGGTGAAGTAGTGGATGCATGCACACAAATTACTGCCTATCACCTTGAGCCCACACACTAAATGTTGGTGTCCCTGGCCTCGATTAACCATGGGATAGCTGTTTCCCAATCTTGGCTACACGCGAAAAGCATAACAGCCCACTGGAAGTCTCAGCAAGGGCGCCAGGTTGTAGCCATTCTTGGATCTGCCTTAATAGCTCCTGGATTAGCAGATGTCTGCTTTTAAGCCACTATCAGCGGATTTCCATCTTATCAATGTTCAACATTCTATCTACACTGACAGCTGACTTTGTTTTCCTACATGAGGAGGGTTGGACCTTATGTCACCATAAGATCTCTTCTTCCTATTCTTATTTATTACTGTTTTTCCACTTTTACATGTTTGTCTATCTCTCCAGTGAGTTCTTTCAAGCTCTGTTTGTCAAAATCTATACTTGACCAAATACAGGACTGCTAATTCCACAGAGTGACCTCTAGGTACCTCTTCCTCCTGGAAGGAAATGATAGACTTACTTAAATCAAATATTGATTTTTTAAAAAGCGAGCATTAACAGTGCATCATTAGTATCTGCACAGGGTTGGGATAGAATTTTGTCTATTAGATGGACTTTGATGTTTTATTCTCTACTGCAAAGGTATTCCCACTCTCAGGAAGCAGCAATGGGGAGCTGCGGGTGGGGGAGAGAGGAACATCCCATAGAAATAAATTCAGCATAGAAATAAAAACAATGCTCTAATATTAAAGGGAAAACAAAATAATAGATCAGGAAACAACTCAGCAAAGCCATTACCATGCTTATTGCATTCGAAGGCACAATGATTGAAGTTATTGTCTTAATGTAAGATTACTAAATAATGCATCCCATAAAAGAAAGGCATTGTATTGGCCATAAAACGTGTGTAACTGCAACAGAATTCATACTTATTTAATGACACTTTAGATTCGGATGGTAATTAAAATGAAGTAGGAATTTTTAAAAGCCAAAGTCAAACATACCAGTATATAAATTGAAATGCTCTCTTTGTTTTGCAATCACATAAAGAAGTAAGTTTCACAACAGGGCTTTTTGGATTTTTTTTTTTTTCTCTTTTGAACCACTGGGAACAGCACAATTTTGACTCCTCAGTATTTCCACTTCTAATTGCTAGGAGGGTTCATTATCAGCTGTCTAAAGTGCAATACATCAACCTTGCAAAGCTGAGTTACGAAAGACATTCACACATCTGATGGGCTGCTGTGCTAAATACATCTTAATTTGTGCTGCATCTGCTGTTTCTAATTTGTTTGTCATGCTGTGAATGCTGTAGACATTGTTAGAGCAGCTCCCTGATTTTTTTCTTCAAAAATGCATCAATACTTCATTTTTAAAAAATGGATGTCTTCCATCATTGTTCATCTGTGTCTGAGAATGCCATAAACTCAATTTCATTATGTGCATATATGTATAAAACTCCCATGCATTTGAATATGTATATTAATATGAATTCACATATATTTGCATGTGCAGCAAGCCAAATATTCAGTTTAATCACATAAAGCAAAACAAGCTCTTTTCAGCCATAACTGGATGCACAAAGTGATAAACATGCCAACCTTAAAACTCTGGCATGGATTAAAGAGCTTCAAGTCACTGGGCTCTGACTTTGGCTTCCTTCTGTGCAGAAGACAGAAACAAAGTTGGTGCTCTCAGTTTTGACCCAACTCAGCCTCAGTGTGAGAAACAAGCATATGTGATTCAGTAGGATCCAGAATAAACCAGCCTCAATATTAAGGAAGTTTACTTCTGAGTAGGGCAAGAAAACAAACACCACCACCTCAGGCCCATGCCACCCCCACTCGTCCCACAAAGCAGAATCCAAGGCAAATGTAAAGCTGGTCTTCTGGGCATGTGACCTCTGTAGTCACTCAGCACCTCCTGCCTATGAGGGCCTGAGCTGGATTTAATGCTGTTCATTGTTTTAAAATTTTAAATTAATTTATGTTCAAACAAGGAGCTCGTTGGTTCCATTTTTCACTGAAACCTCATAAGTCGCATAGCTAGTCTTAGGAACAGAGTGTTTAAGGGACACTGGAGGGACAATAGATGGATTAGCTTTCTGTATTATTTCAATGCGTCAGTCTTGTTTTTTAACATCATCAAAACTGGGGCTGGAGAGGTGGCTCAGTGGCACAGCATTGCCTGGCATGCACAAGGACCTAGTTTTAACACCCAGCACCATATACACAACGAAGTGGAGGAAAAGCAAAACCACATGAAGAAATAAAATTTTCTTTCTCTCTTAAAAAAATCACCAAAACGTATCCCTTGAAATGAAGAAAGGAAGGAAGAAAGTGGAGAGAGAAGGAAAAAGGAAGAAAAGGAAACCAAATGATATGTACTTTGTGTTCACACAGTATTAAGGGGAATGAAAGGTGGAAGATTTCCAGGTGATGTTTATCATTTCTGAGCACAGAGTTTCTTTGAAAGAAACTGATCACAAGGATCATGTCTTTTGTTATAGCTTTGGGTTTCTAACCGGTGTCACCCAAAGCCAGTTTATAATCTTTTAAAAAATCAAGCTAAACACAAAGCTTTTTACAATTTCTTTCTTTCTTTTTTTTTTTTTAAGAGAGAGGGACAGTGAGAGAGAGAGAGAGAATCAACTTTATTTAGTTTTTCATGTTGCTTTCCTTGCTCAGACACTTCCTAGTGTACGTGGTGCTGGGGTTTGAACCCACCTGCTAGCACATGCCGGGCAAGCACTGTAACCGCTGAGCCCCTGCTCCAGCCCTGCTTTTTACAATTTCTAATCACCCGATGCTTAAATTTACATACACACACATACACACATACAATTTAAGGAAACCGCAATGAGGACCAGGGATTTGAAGCAAGAAAATGAGCTGACCACCAGTGAGATGCTGACCCAGAATCTCTCTGATCTGCCAAGTCTGCACTCCGGCTTCTGCCTCTGCACACCCTATCCAGACGGAGCCATGGGTCCCATTTGCCTAATGCCAGTCTGCCATGTCAAGTTTTCCCAAGCAGAAGTGATTACCAAAGCAGGCATTATGACTGGTGGAGTCACAGACAAATCAGGGCTTCCTTTCTGGAGTCTATTGAATCAATAAGGCCTACTGTTCAACGGGGGCCGAGAAAAACACCTCATAAAATAGCAGCATTTGTAAAGGTTAATCAATTCAGCTAATTGTAAATGCTCTCAATTGTCAGCCCCTAAGCAGTCCCTTCTCTTTGTAGCTAGTAATTCACTGTGGGATGCAGCAGCTCGAAAGCAGGAAGCAGAGAAAGAGGGGAAAGCAGTCAAATTTCTCATTACTCTCTCCATGTTGTGCTCTGTCGGTGTCTGTAAATGTCAATATATTTACCAGAGGGAGATAGCCTTTTTTTCCCTACTAGCACTATGTCGCCTCCTTCATTATATACAAAACAAAGTAAAGAGCCTAATTATCTTGGGTCTAGGCAGATGGAAAAGAAATCAGGGTACTGATCTTTGGGGCAATATTTTAAGGCAATGCGTATGACTAATACCCCGTGCAGGTAGAGGGATTGTCTTTCACCAACAATGGTAAGAAAGTGACATCTTATTCACTGCCCAGAACTGATTCAGGAAAGACTCCTGCTCTTCCCTTTCCCTATTTCCCTAGTACGAACAGAACCATTCTGGAGGGTTTTATAAAGGAGTTTCTGTGAAAATTGGAGAACAGAAAAAAATCATGTCAGGCAGGAAAACACTGAAATAATTCTAACCCAAAATTATAACCAGACTCTGGCAATGAAAGTAAACCAAACATTTTAAGGAACTAGGAATTCCTGTCTTTCCATGAGGCTTCCTAATAGAGTAGCTCATATTTCCAGGTCTGGTATGGGGGAATGATCTGATGGGGAACACAAAATGTCGTTTCATTATAAAAATGCTAGGAAAGCTAGAAAGTGGTGGTACAGGATAAATTGTTCTAAGAAAAGTCACATTCCTTTTGCAAGACCCATGTATGTAACTCCAGCAGCTTGGGAGGCTGAGGCAGGAGGATCCCAATTTCAAAGCCAGCCTCAGCAACTTAGCAAGGCTCTAAGGAACTTAGTGAGACCCTGTCACAAAATAAAATATAAAAAAAAGGGCTAGGGATGTGGCTCAGTGGTTAAGCAAATAAATCACTTATGTGTCTTCTCTGCAGCATGTGCTTGTGCTTGTGTGTGTGTGTGTGTGTGTGATTCCATTTCAGAAACATTTATCTGTCTCTTTGAAATTTAGATATAGCTAGATACGGTTATTTTCAAGCAATATTCATATAAGCTGAAAATGGAGCTAAAAACTATTTCAAATGTTTTGGTACATGGATAACATTTATAGCAATGTATATAATAAGAACTTCCATTCATCCATTTGTTATACCTTAGACTCCAATGATGTATGTAATTTCCCATATTGAAACGTGAACTGCTAGAACACGCAGCCAATTTCCTTTTATTTCATTTGCACCTCAGTAAAATGTAAATGTCTTTTATTTGGTGGCAGAGCCTTGAGGAGTTAGCAAATTTTACAAATGTACAATGAATCACAATATATTATAAATCCTAAGCTTTCACCAACTTGACAAAAGAGCAGGCTTATATTTTATGTATCTCAATTTAGTGTTATTAATCAAAGGCATTGTAAAATCTAATTAAATTTATCAGAGGCCTTGTATTCCTGTCAAACAGTTTTAGACTGCAGGTTCATTAGGCAGTACAGTTAGACAAATCAAGGGACGAGTCAAAGCATACAATCTTATTGATATGAACAGCAACAAAAGGAAGAAAACTTAAGAGAAGTCTTAGAAGACAGGGGATTAACAACTGTCACACTGCAAGGTCCTTTATCCCCCACATAAGTGAGATAATGCTAGATCTGTATAGGAATACAGCTTGCTTTAAAGCCAAGTTGAGCGATGCATTGTAATAATAACGAGGAATCAGAAAACAGAGTCTAAGTGCTCTGCTAGAGTAAAGAAGGACTTGTTTGCAAGGAGAATTCTGTACTCAAAACAAGTTCATTCATGTGTGGATATATTTAAACACACCTGTGAAAAAATGAGACATTAACCAGTCAGGAATGTCCAGAAACCACCTCATTCACCGAGAGGATGCATGGATGCATGGGAAAGACTTCTACAATAAACTCTTGCTCCTGTCCATCCACAGTCCCTCTTCCTTCTTCTAAGATATATTTCTCTCAAGTAGCAATGCCATTTCCCTGTAATTTCACAAGAAATGTCCTGACACCCTTGAAGATGCTGAGAAATGAAAGTAAAATCCCAAAGGACATGTTTCACTTTCTTAAAAGAACTGATACACCTGTTAGAGTTTCAAAAACTATTCATCATGCAAGTACTAAGCAAAGTTAAGTAAGTAAGGGGCTGGAGCGGTGGCTCGGTGATTATAGCGCTTGCCCGGCATGCGCGAGTACACAGGTTCAAACCCCAGCACCCACGTACACAGCTAAGTGTCAGAGCAACGAAAGCCATGTGAAAAACTCAATAAAAATTGATTCTCTCTGTCTTTCTTTCTCTCTTTCTCTCTCTCACTGTCCTTCTCTCTTTACAAAAAAAATATTAACCAAGCAAGCATCTCCAGGACCCTATTATTTCACCTGGTTTACTGACTGAGGACACATTACCTCCGTCCACATATATATTCTTTGAGCCCACACCCTTTTATACATAATGCTGTTTTCTTTCCAGAGGATAAATTTTTATATCAGTTTAATAATTTCTTGAAGTTATTCTCAAGTATTGCTCAACTTGATTCTAAATTAAAGCACTTATTAAAAAACTTTGAAGTACTCTCACAATTTTAAATCACTGTGCACACAGCAATTTAAAATTACGGGAGCAGTTTTATAAGCACTTGAATTTGGAGGTGATCAGAGACCTGAAAATGTGCAATATAGAGTAATTTAAAATTATTAGAGTACTTCACATTTTTTTATAAGCTCTTCAACTGGGAAGTGTCCGGATTCTAACATCTAAGCCTGTACAGTGCAGAGTGAAGTACTTCTTAGACTGAGATGATTCACTACATTAAATCAAACTACTTTAATAATTTTAAAGTGATGCCCAGATCTCCAAATTCACTTTTAAATTAAAAATATTTTTCACTTCCGACCTACAAAAGACATTTATGTGATAAAGCAGCAATTTAGCCTTTCAATTTTAGACATCTAACTGCCCTCTTGCTTTCAGGGTAGTTTTCCCTTGGCAAAAACAAACACCAAAGTATTAAAAATATTTGTTCTTGGCCATGAAAAAGAAAAGCATCCTGCCAGGAAGCTTCAACAACCTAGTTGTCTTTGAAAATACTTCCACATTAAAGTATACGTCAGTGTATTGTGTCAGGGGATATAATACTTTTACAACTAAAGTAATGACAAACTAATATCTCAAGGGGGTTTTAAAATTTTTTATTCCTCACTAGGAGCAACTTTCTTGCTATGTGAGAAAAATACTATAAACTACTGTTTCTTCTAAAGACCACCAGTGACCTGAAAAAAAGAAAAGGAAAAAAAAAAAACAAACAAAAATGTGGTTCCAATAGCATGCTCCCACCTTACCACTGAGTTCAAGGTCAGGATAACACAGAAAAGCATGATATGAATGTATTAAATATACATTCACCTTTGACAAACTCGACCCTCAGATCTTTAAGTTTTCTGATTGTTTCACTACTGTGAAATCTCATACTTTCTATAGCAAAAATATAGGGTCGAATTCTGGTCCGGATTTATTATTTTCACTCATAAACAAGATTATTTACCAGCTAAATGGGATTCTGATCTCCTCATAGTAAAATTCAATTTTTTGTATACTTAAATGCACTACTGATTTGATATTTGCATTCAGAAGAAATCATTTAAAACCTCATTCTCATACCCTATTTAAACATAATGACAACTCAGACAACTAGGGATACAATTATGAAATCTTTTGGAAGATAGGAAAGTGTTGGGAAGTTACCTTTGTTCCTCTTCCTCTGCCCCACATTCAATGTCCTATTTAGCTGACTTCTAACAGGAATCACGCTGAATTAAATAGAAAGTAATTACGGAGTATCTCTTCCTTCTTTAATCATATTTTGATTCTTATCATGTAGGCGAATTGGTCCTAACTAATGTGTTTATAATTCACAAATGATCTGGAGAGGTTCCCAGCAGCAATCTGTCCCTGAGGAAAGGGTGCAAGGTTCTCATCGGGGATTAAAGCCACAAAACACACATGCACTGCTTGATTTAAATGTCCTTCTGGCTTGCAATGAAACTGCCAAAGACACTTTATCTTTCATGATGGGCACCACCTGTGAATTAGAGTCTTCTGTGTGGAAGAGAGGGGAAGAGTTGGCTTTAACATGTTCCCTATTGGAGCAAGCTCTTCCGGTGAGAGAAATGCAAGGACATTCAGAAAATCAAAGTAGGTTCTCTCTTACAGTTTTGATCAATTATTTGGCCGATCAAAAGTTTTTTAGTTTAATGGCATCGCATCCATTGATTCTAAACCATCTTTCACTTTGGGAGTCTGTTGAGAAAGTCATTGCCTATTCCCATATGCTGGAGTGTTAGTCCTAATTTTTCTTCTAGCAGTTGTATGTTAGATGATTTAATTCCTAGTTCCTTCATCCATTTCAATTTGATTTTTGTGCAAGGTGAGAAATAAGGATCTAATTTCAACCTTCTGCAAGTGGTTGTCCAGATTGTCCAGCTCCATGTGCTTAATAGGCTGTCATTCCTCCATGTTTTATTTTGTCCCCCTTTGTCAAAGATCATATGTTTGAAGATTCATGGTTTTGTCTCAGAGTCTTCTATTTCATTGCTCTTCATTCCAATGTTGATACCAATACCATGCTTTTTTGTTGTTGTTTGTTACCATAGCTCTACAGTATAGTTTTAGGTCTGGTATTGTGAAACCTTCCATTTCATCTTTCTTGCTTAGTAATGTTTTGGCCATTCTGGATTTCTTGTAATTTCAAGTAAATTTGAGGATTGCTTTTTCAATATCTGTAAAGAATGACATTGGTATCTTGATGGGGATAGCATTGAATCTGTATAGTGCTTTTGCAGAATAGCCATTCTAATTACATTAATTCTGCCTAATCAAGAACATGGAGTGCCTTGTCATCTTTTCAGCTCTTCTCCAATTTCTTTCTTCAGTGTTTGATAATTTTCATTGTAGAGGTCTTTTACTTCCCTTGTTAATTTCCAAGTATTTTATTATTTTATTTTGAGGATATTGTAGATGGGACTGATCTCCTTGGCATGTGATTCCTCTGACAGGGGACTAATATCAAAAATTTACAAAGAACTCAAAAACTTAATATAAAAAACACAATCTAATCGATAAATGGGCCAGAGAGCTAAACAGAAATTTCACAACAAGAGGAAACTGAGCAAGCCATGAATACATGAGGAAGTGTTCTGAGTCACTAGTAATCAGAGAAATGCAAATCAAAAGTACATTAAGATTTCACCTCACTCCAGTCAGATTGGCAAAGATGAAGAATACAAACAACAACAGATGCTGGAGAGGTTGTGGGAAGTAGGAGCACTAGCACACTGTAGGTGGAACTGCAGACTGGTACAGCTGCTTTGGAAAACAGTGTGTAAACTCCTCAAAAAGTTAGGGATGGACCTACCATACTCTCAGCTATCCCTTTCCTGTTTATTTTCCCAGAGAGTTAGAATGAGCATATTACAGTGACACAGCAAAATCAACGTTCTTAGCAGTTCAATTTACAATACCCAAATTATGGAACCAACCCAGATGCCTGTCACTGGATAAATAAATACACACACACACACACACACACACACACACACACACACATACACACAATGGAGCACTACTCAGTTATTAGAAACAACATTATTACCACCTTTGAAGGTAAATGGATGGCAAGGGAAGAAATTATGCTGAGCAAATTAGCAAAATCCAGAGACACAGGGTCAAATATTTTCCCTCATTTTGTGGAGGCTAGAGCAAAACTCAGGCTTGGATGAAAGGTCAAGCTCAAGTACTAGACTCACCAAAGTAGAAGCAACACATAATCTAGGGAAACCATAGATATGTAGGGGTGGGGAAGGAAGCAGAGAAACAAGGAAAGAGGAAGGGATGATAGGGAAGGACCTGGGGAAGAATCAATATGTAGCATACTCTTTATTCCCCCAAGAAGCCAAATAGTATTTATGCAATCAATTCTGGGAAATGCATAATAATATATATGTATATAGATAGAGATCTATAAATATAAAGTCATTTATATTTGTAATATGGGGAAATAAAGAAGAGTCAAGAGACTGGAGTGTTGATGATGTGGGGTGATTTTGGATTAGGATCAGGGCTATATCATATTATTACTACATTTGCATTTATGAATGTACAACAACACAACTCAATAAAATTTTAAAAAATCAAATAGACTTATTCTGAGGGCTATTGTACTGACATTTTTAACTTTGTTTCAAAGACTAGACTCAACACTGAACACAAAATTGAGAAATATGATCAGAGAGCTCTTTAAAGGAGAAAAATGGGATTCTAGAGTTTGGTTTATAAACTCAGTAAAGATTGAATGCAAATTTTGCCTAAACTGTCTGAAACTCTGCAACAATTATCCAAAGTTTCAATGAAGACAATAATGACAACTTCTGGGATTTTTTATTTTAAAATATCCAAATATATATTGAAATCAGGGTTACTGTCTCTATGAAAATGTCTCTAAACTTAAACAGAGGTTTGAGTTGTAATACCATTATGTTAAAAACTTCAGAAGTTATACAACACCTGCCTCTATATATAAACATTATGAATTCAATGACATTTGCACTTACCTGTACATTATGCTCATATTGTCCTGGATTTCAAGTTATTTCCAACAAAAATTGTTGTAGAAAAGAAAACTGTTCTGGCAATAGAAAAGTTTCTATGTGTTCAATGGAGTCAATCATTTGGCTATGAGCTTACAATTATCCAAGATATTCAATGGCAATAATGCAAAGCCTTCTACATATTCATGTCTAGAAGCTAAAATGGTTTTTCAGGAAGTTAAAAAATCTAAATAAGTAATCATTAACTGGGATATACAAAGAGATGATAAATTTATGTGTGCCAGATTGATGGGAAAATTTGGGTATAAATGGTAGAAAAAAATCTCAAGGGCATAACTACAAACTCATAAGATAGTTAAGGGAAGCACCTATAATTTTTTCAATAATGTGTGGGTTGACTGAAAACCTCTAAACAAAATTTTTGCTACAGTGAATAGGTAAAAAGTAAGCCAGGCAATTATGATACAATGGATTTGAAAACCAATGTGGATATTTCAAACTAAGTGGCTATTAGAAAGTAAAAATGTACTTGTAAGAATACTATCAAAGAAGAAATTTTGATGAAAATATAATACACATACATGCTTGGGCTACACAAACATAATGAAACATGACAGGCTTGGAACATTTGTCAATGGCTGTGCTCCGGATCTGTCGTATTTTACTGTAGTAATCACTGCTTTCAGGATCCCTGTGTAAAGGGTGAAAGAAGCAATATTGGATGATGCCAATCTATGAGTCTCCTGTGTACGGCATTGACTTCAGTACTCAAATCAAGGTGATAATACTAGAATAAAGCTTTTGTACATGCACTTAAAGACCAGTGTGCACTTTTCAGATAAAATGTTATTAGTTCCTTTGCATTTCCCTGCACCAGTACCTATGCCCACTCACATAAGTGTATTTAACATTGTTTTATCTAAGAGCACTGCTAAATAAACAAAAATTTCATTAACACTGCAGCCATTTTAAGTAAATCTTTGCCTAATGATATGAAATGCCCTTTAATTCCTAATGCCTGCTGCATGAGATAATCCATTTAAGTGAGAGAACATGTTTTGTCAGATTGTGTGAGTCCGACAATTTTTTGGAAAAAAAAAAAAACTAAGCCTTTTGAAACTTGAATTCCATTTGCTTCAGGAAAAAAAAATGACTTTCTGCTTCAAAGGAAAAATGCTTAGAAGCCATATTGGAAAGGCTCATAAGGGGTCTTACACATCAAATAGCTCTCAGAAAACAACATTCTGATGAGTTAAGTGTAAATTAATTAGAAACATACACATTGCTTTACCATGGCTATCCACATGGGTTTCAAAGTTAAAGAGTGTTAGACAAAATATGTTTAGAGTTTTCATGACCCCAAATCATAGTAAAGTAATTCAAGATGTTTTGTGAAACAAAGATATTTGTTTTCATCTGGTGATTTTTTTTCTCTCTTTTTTTTTCCTAACAAATATTTAGTGAGTTGCTGTTAAAGAACACTGGGAAACAGACAGATATTTCCTTTTGAGTTCATCAATATATCTAAAAAAATATTTCCCTGGAAAGAAGCCAATTAAGTCATTGTAAATGATGTCAAGTCTTGTAGTGCTCTGAAAGGGGAACATCATTGAAATAAGCAGTAAGATATGCTCACTGCAAATCTACCTGATAATAAGAGCTGGAGTAGAGAGCATTATGAATGGAAGCACAGAGATGCGGTGACTGCAGATCCTTGGTGGTACAGTATTTCTACAAAGCTCCCTGGATAATACTGGATTGTAAGAATTTGGTCCAGGTAATCTGGTTACTCGCCCATCAAGTACATATATCCCATTTATAGGAACTGTGATTGATCAAAGAAATAAACATAAAAGAATGATTGTAGAAATGCATGCAGAAAGTTGTTTCCCTTAATATCTCCACTACAGAAATTACTTTAAATATTAATATTAAAAAACATTTATTGTAAATCACTGGGTTAAATGGTGTTAACACACATTAATACCATTAGAAGTCCTAGAACCAATATATTCAAACCTACCACTAACGACAAAACCAAAAAAAAGAACAGAAAAATAAAGCACTACCTTTCAGGTATTTTCTAAGCAATTTTTTTATTTGCCCAGCTGGTAAAAATAAAATTTGGATGTCTCATTTTAAATTGTGAGATAAAGAAAATGGTTAGAGCAGGGTCCCTGAAGAGAACACCAGCACCATCCAGGAAAAGAAGTAATCAAGTTCAACTGCTTCAAACATTAATTCTTGAGCTCATATGAGGATCAGTTGATTCAGATTTTCAATTTATTCTAAGGAGTTTTTTTTTCTTCTTTCAGTGTCTTGAAAAACTTAGAACATTCCATAGAATGGCACATGTCTGAGGAATTCTGAAATTGATCGTACAGAAAAATTATGCAATCATAGCTTTAATTGATAGCACTGCTCAAGGAAAGGGTCATTACGAAGGCAGTTCATATGTATTGGTGTAACTTATTAGAAGATATTGTTCAGACATGCACACGTATTTAGTGAGAAGTATAGCACTGTTTTACATTTTGCAACTCATGTTGCTTGGTAGAAAGCAGCTGGGTTCTCCTATCTGCTTTTGTATCCAATCCCCTCCAATATCAGATGTCATGTTGCCACTGGGAAATGTCACTGTGCAACCAGAGAGAAAGAGATGTGAAAAGGTAAACAAGTTTTTAGCATTGTTAGGAAAAACTTTGATCTTTCTGACAGCCTGGAAAAGCATCAG
>PVKS010021835.1:21264-34701 GCA_004027875.1 Aplodontia rufa | reverse complement strand
TGACCTCCACAAGATATCCATTTAACTCAGGAGTTCTTCTGGGGGAAAAAGCAACATGGGGAACCCAAGCTGGGCATCCATGACATGGCATCAGCCCTGGATAACTAAGTATACATACATTTGTTCTTGAATGTTTGATAATGTTTCCCCCCTCAATTGTAACTCTATATCCATCTAATAAAAAAATATAAAACAGAAGAGGAATAGTTCCGTTTGCTCCTACACATTTTATAAACATCACTGAGCACCTCCCATATGTCAGGCATGTGCTGGACACTAGGAATTTAGATATGATTAAGAGAGACTGGTTTTGCCCTCCTTGCTTGTAGTTTAAGAGGGAAATGGAGTTAAGTAATGTGACCAGAAAGGAAGTATCAAAAGCTACATACAGAGACTAGGGTCTTACAGCAGGGGTATAACCTAGCCTAGGTGCCGAGGGACTTCTCTCTGAAATGTGAAGGATGATGTAGGGGTAAACACTAGCCAGTGCCTAGGAAAGCTTGTTGTTCTAAGCAGTGAGATAAGAATAACTCTGAAGAAAGTGACAGCAAAGGAAATGGAGAGAGGAAACTGGTCACTTCCCTTGTCTCCAATCTTTAGGTCAGAATCAAACAGAACAACCTTGGTTGTAAAGTGAAAAAAAAATGTCCTCATAAAGCATCTGAAGAGGGGCTGGAGCGATGGCTCAAGGGTTACAGCACTTACCTGGCAAGTGCGAGGATACGAGTTGAGTTCAAACCCCACCAGCACATGCACAATGAAGTCTTGGAGCAACGAAAGCCACATGAAAACTAAATAAAATTGATTCTCTCTTTCTCTCTCTCTCTCTTTAAAAAAAAAAAGAGACTATCTTTACTATATTAAAAAAAAATCTGAAGAAATCCATGTGGGCAGTGGGCGTGCAACCTGTCCTGTATATTCTATTCTCCTGCTTGTGTGCAGTGTGGCCATTTTATCCTGGCTCTCCGCTGCTGCAGAGTATGTGAGTAATAAAATGTCCAAAATCTCTACATTGAATCCTCCAAGTTCTTTCTTTAGGATTGAAAAACAGTGTATTGCAGTTTTGTGGCCCTAGGGTTGAACAGATGAATAGAGGTTGGTTAGTCAGGGGCTTGGGAGAAGGGTGAGCTTACAGGAAGGTGATTGAATGAGAGGAAGAAAAATTGCATTAGGCTTTTGGGATTTTTTTTTCTTTTTCTGTGTGGCTATCCTTATTGTTCTTTTAAGCATGACCCCATCTGGATAAAAAGTGGAATGCTATGACCTCTGTGCGTTTTTTCTCTAGCCCCATTTCTTGCCTTAGCTTAGCATGGTTTAAGAGGGCAATTTCAAGTCTGATAGTAGGTCCAAGACTTTTTTTATACACAGCTATGAGTCTGTCATTAAATCACCACACAAGTTGGGCTGGGGTTGTGGCTCACTGGAAGAGTGCTAGACTGAGCATTCACAAGGCCCTAGTTTAATCCCCAGCACCTGTCCCCCACCTCACATAGACATACATACAAATTATCATGCATGTTGATTTTTTTTTAAGAGAGAGGGACAGTGAGAGAGAGAGAGAGAGAAAAACAGAATCAATTTTTTATTTAGTTTTTCATGGACTTTCGTTGCTCAGACACTTCATTGTGTACTTGGTGCTGGGGTTTGAACACATGTACTGGAGCATGCAAGGCACTCAAGCATGCAAGGCAAGCACCGGAACCACTGAGCCACCGCTCCAGCCCCATGAATGTTGATTTTTGCCATGATGTTGGGCAGCATCAGAACAAGGCCATGCAAGTTGGGGTACAGGGGGTTTGAGTACTGTCTCCCCTCTGTCTACATCTCCACCCCAACTTGGATATTAGTTCAGAGGGATGGAGGAAGTGGTGGCTTGTTTATAACCCAGAGCTGGTTTTAAATATTGCACAATGCAGTTCTAGTTCCTGTCTGGGGTAACCTTGTCTATAGATGCTCTCATCTCATAGTCCTATGGGGGTCCTGAAGGAGTGGGGGGTGATCTGGACGGCAAAGTCTCTTTTTTATTGTTTATTTATTTATTTATTTATTTTAAGAGTAGGAGGAACAGTGAGAGAGAGAGAGAGAGAGAATGAGAAAGAGAGAATCAATTTTATTTAGTTTTTCTTGTGCCCTTCATTGTATACGTGGTGCTAGGGTTTGAACCCACATACTGGCGCATGCCAGGCAAGCGCTGTAAACTGCTGAGCCACCAATCCAGACCCTCTTTTTTTTTTTTTTTTAAAGAGAGAGAGAGAGGGACAGTGAGAGAGAATCAGTTTATTTTTATTTTTACTATTTCATCTGGGTTTCATTTTTCCAACACTTGGTTGTGTATATGGTGCTGGGGTTCGAAGCCAGGTCTTCATGCAGGGCAGGCAAATGCTCTACTGCTGACTCACCACTTCAGCCCAGCAAAGTTTCTTTGAGCAGAACAAAAATCACACAGTAACCTGGTTGCAGAGCCCAGAATAGAATCTGTGTCTCTGATGTCACCTGAAAGTAACACTCTTATATGGGGGCCTTTATAATTTGCACAGCTATTTTATATACATGGTTTCATCCTAGCTGTCCTGTGAGATGGGTGGGGATTAAGATCCTTGTTTTACAGGTGGGAAAACTGAAGCTCCTGGGAGGTTATTTAGCCCAGACTCCATAGCTAGAAAGTTGAACCTTCTGACTTAACATTCAACGTGCTTTCCTCTGTGCCCTGTGGTCAGGCAGCTCATAGTCTTGTGGGCTGTTGCTTATCCACCTGAGAATGGCTTGGGGAGTAGATAATGATTACAGAGAAGAGCTTGCAAGGAGTAAATTAACCACGTTTGAGTATTCTTGCCAGCTTTCCATTGAAATTGCCAAAGAAGACCAAATTGAGCAAGTAACTGGCCCTGCCCAACTACTTCCATGCAAATTGCCATCTGAACCTCAAGTTGGCAGTTTATGTGGGCAAACTAGTTCCCTATCTTCAAATCCACACTTAGACACATGTCTCTGCTTTCTGTGGGGACTTCAACACTTAGTCTTCATTTCTGCCCCTGTAGAGAAGGTTCTCATTAAATGTATTTGGTGGGGGGAATGCAAAAATTGAATCATCTGCAGGGTATTCTGACTCCAGCCTGTCCTGTCATTTCCCCCTGGGTTCTATGTAGGGCTAGAGATATCTTTGCTGTTGGTCTCAAGAGATTTCTGGGTGATTCACTTCTGATAAGGTACTACTGACCAGACAGGGCTGGTCTAGATGGCAATGGGAGGTAGCAATGATTCAGTGGCTTGATGGAGAGAATTAAATGGTTCTGTAATTTAATTTAATTATGTCAAAAAGGACATAAAGATACTGTTCGCTGGGGGGAGAGAAGCAGGAGTGGGAGGAGGTGGGAAGCTGCATAATCTGTGGCTTAGGTCTCTTTGAAGTCTGGCATGGGGTGGAGGAGAGTGGTAGAATGCTAGATTTCCAGAGGTGAGGAAAGGTTGGCCCTCTGTCTTAGTCTGTCTTCTTTTACTGTAACAGAATATCTGAGACTTGATGGTTTATAAAGAAGAGGTTTATAGAAATAGTCTTGCCTTCAGCAGCGCTTTCTCTGTCCTCTAATGACCAGGGAGAAACAGATGAGGCTGTAGTACACAAACCATAGCTGCTCCCACCAACCTGTCAAAAAAAAAAAAATCCTTTTGGGTGTACCTCTGCAGTTCCAAGCATAGAACTTTTATTTCCTACTGGTTCAGAGACTGGATCCTCCAGTTGAATTTAAATTGTGTCCCTCTTTGGGTGTCTGCTTCCTCCTGCTGCTAGCGCAGTCTTTACACTTGGGACTGACTTTGCAGCAGTGCTGGCTTTGGGCTTGGGACTGGCAAATATGCCATTTTATCGCTGAGGTGGAGTAGCTCAGTGCTTGGTCACCTTGGAGGGATCACAGTAAACCACTGTGCTGAGGCCTTGAGCCGTGCATAGGTATTCATGCGTGCAACGACAATATTGTATAACCGTATAATTGTCCAGGTGTGGCAGAGTTCCTTGTTAGATGTACCCTCGTTTTTACTACCTCTGCGCAGGGTGTATGTTTGCTATGCTTGGGCCAGGAGCAGTCTGGCTTGATCAGGGGCAGTTTTTGGCTATGCCACATTAAGTACGTTTCGGTGTCACGAGTAGTTCAAACTATGCGAATTTCACAATGGGCCGGGTTCATCTAGTCTCTTATTGATCGGTGGTGTTCTCGGAGGTAATTTTTTTGGCTTTCAGCTCTCCCTTGGAGGGGTGCATGAGGCCAGGGGCGAGGAAGGTGGTCTTGCAGCGGGACAGGGGGCTGCGCAGTACAGAAAGGAAACTGGCCACGGTTTAGGACGTCCTGGACGCGACCCCAGAGCGGAGGCAACTAACACTAACTCTAGAGTAAACGTGCGAGCCCCGCACAAACTCTAAATTCCGGCGAGGAGCCCGCCGTGGTGTGCGCGCCGAGAACCGGACGCTCGCTCGCGGGCGCCTGCTGCCTTGACTTCCCCATCCTTGCGGGGGAGGGGCCGGAGTTGCAGCCGAGGCCGCGGAGCGGAGAAAGTGCGCGAAGGGGACGCGCTGCGAGCGCACACGTGACGGCGCCGCGCCGAGCCGAGCGGGACCCGGCGGCGGCGGCGGCGGCGGCTGCAGCGGGCGCAGCGGGGTGGCCCGGAGCGGCGCGGGCGGCCTGGAGCCCCGGGAGCGGCGCGCGCGGCCCCGGCCCAGTCGCTGTCCCGGCCCCGCGCTGCACATTCTCTCCTGGCGGCGGCGCCACCTGCAGTAGCGTTTCGCCGGAACATGGCGACACGGAGCAGCAGGAGGGAGTCGCGACTCCCCTTCCTATTCACCCTGGTCGCGTTGCTGCCGCCCGGGGCTCTCTGCGAGGTCTGGACGCAGAGACTGCACGGCAGCCGCGTACCCTTGCCCCAGGACCGGGGTTTCCGCGTGGTGCAGGGCGACCCGCGCGAGCTGCGGCTGTGGGCGCGCGGGGATGCCAAGGGGGCGAGCCCGGCGGACGAGAAGCCGCTCCGGACGCGGCGGAGCGCTGCCCTGCAGCCCGAGCCCATCAAGGTGTACGGACAGGTGAGCAGTTTTGCAACCCGGCTCCTTCCAGCTCTTTCCTCCCCCTGCACTTCCTCACCCCCGCATCCATCCTTTGCAGTCTCCTCCCAGGTGCAGGCACCGCTGGGGACTTCCCGGCTTGCATTTGTTTTTTTCCCTCTCACATGAGTACAACCGTCAGCACTTGAGTCGCATTGATCTTTCCTTCTTCCTGTCGATTTTAGCTAACGTATTCCAGGTAACTCTCGAGGTGCAGTGCATGTTTCCCCAGGGAGTGTGTAGACCCGTTTAGGTTTTGGCAGGTATAGGAGGGTGCAGCTTCATTTTCACATCTGGATAAAAAACAGGCTTTCTTTAGTGTATCCTCAGTTGGCAGTGAGGCGAGCACCCTGCAGTTGCAGTGCACTCACACACAAGGGCGGGCGGAGGGGGTTTCAGCACTTACCATCATGAACCCCAGGAAAGGTGGGCAAACCTGGAATCTCGGCCACTCACCTTGTACACTCAAAAGAAGAAAAAGAGAGCGAGAGAGAGCGCGAGTGTGTGTGTGCGCACGCAATGGCTGGGTTTTTTTTTTGTTGTTGTTGTTGATTTTTGTGGGGGTGTAAGGTTCAATCCATCCTCTCCCCCGCTTCAAGATAATGACTTTATTTTGGTCATGAATATTCGTCATGGCATTTGGGAATTTGAAAAAACTGCAAGAAATTTGGAGGACATTATTATTCAGTAAGTGATTTATTTCTATCCAGGCAATGGGTTTATTAGATTTGAAGTAACATGAATTCCACTTTTATGGCCAGACTTAGGGCTAGGAATTGCAAACCGAGTTTGTAGGTTACTATCAGCATTGGCAAAATTAATCTGCCCTGTTACTGCCTCATGAGACTCCCAGTCCTGCGGCTAAGATTGACATTAGCAAACTAAAAGGTCAATGGGGAAGAAGAGTTGGGACCCATGGAAGTGGTAAACATGTGCAGAGTCAAACTGTCCCCGTTTAAAGTAGAAATTAAAAGATGAGCTTGAGTTCTGGCTTCACTGATTTTCCTGAAGCCAGCTTTCCCCTTAGGAAATACGTAGCTAACCATTCAACCCTTGGAGGCAGGAAGAACCTTTTAAACCATGTCACCCTGTTGTGTCATTTTCTTGGTGAAGAAACCCAAGCTCAGAAAGATGAAGTGACTAGTCCAAGGTCATTCCGGGAAGGATTGCTCATTGTTTTTTGTTTTTGTTTGTCTTATAGACCTCTGGGTGACCACAGTTGTCACCTTGTCTTTATACAGGGCTTTTTTTTTTTTTTTTTTTTTTAAGAGAGGGATAGTGAGAGAGAGAGAAAGAGATAATTTATTTATTTAGTTTTTCATGTGGCTTTCATTGCTCCAACACTTCTTTGTGTACGTGGTGCTGGGGTTAGAACTGGAATCCTCATGCCTGCCAGGCAAGTGCCCTAACCGCTGAGCAACCACTCTAGCCCCCTATACAGGTCTTTTTAAATAATTCCTTTCTAAAATAAAATTTGTATGGCTCTAAAGGGGAACGGGTGGTGGTGAGTGGGCAAGGGCACTTAACGTCCATCATTAGCCCCTGGGCAGGTGAAGTGTGTGGCAGAGGTGTGTCTGCTGGAGCCCACCTTTCTTGGGCCCAGATGCTTGTCCCCCTCTCCACCCTTATCTGAAGCTTCTATTTTGTATTGTTGGAAAGATGTCAGCAAGGTCCTTGCTTTCCACAGGGATGCCAGTTTGGGATGATGCATGTGTTGCAGGGTAGGGATGGACACTCTCTTGTTCACTGAGTCTCCCCAGCTGGCCCAGTTCTAGAAGACTGGAGTGGGATGGGAGAGGGACAGTCCCTTCCAGAGCTCCAGTCTCCTAAAGCCATAGTTTTGGTTGAGGGAGGAGCTTTCTGGTTTCAAAAATACGCAAGCAGGTACCATGTCTTCTGTGGGTTTGGTTTGTGAAAACCTCCTGGGGATTTGGGGCAAGTTGGAGATGAACTCTCTTCTCATTGGGAATAACTCCAAAACCCTCGACTTCTATGTTTCTGGGCCAGCAAGACTGAGTTTGGTTCAGCTGAAGGATGCAGAGCTAGCAGTGGAGCTCAATGAGGAATTTGTACTGAACGGTGAGGATCCAAGGCAGGGTTTTTCCTGTTCTGTGACTGCCTTCCTGTGCCCTTGTTCTTTGTTGCCCCGAGGTTAATGAAAAACGGCATTGACTTTACTCTAGGGATCTGAGTCAGATAGATGGAAGAACTTACTGGTATTTTTTTTTTAATTTAGTTTTTCATCTGGTTTTTGTTGCTCCAACAGTTGTGTATGTGGTACTGGGGGTTCGAACCCGGGTCCTGGCTCATGCCAGGCAAGTGCTGTAACCACTGACCTAATGCTCCAGTCCTGGTATGGGCTTTCTGCCACAAGTCTTATCTAGGTAGATCCTTCAGACTACAAGCACAGAAATCATTGGCTGAAGGGGCTTGGGGCTCCTTTTGGAGGTCAGAGTAACTCACATCTATTTGGAAAGGCCTTTCTTTTTAGCAAGGGTGAACACTTGCCTCTTTTTCCTGGGACAGACATGGTTATGAATAGCATCCCTTTCACTCAGAAGTGTCAGGATGCAACTGTAAATCTTACGGTCATTCTGCTTGTGGCCCTAAGCCAAGTTTCACTTTATAATCCCCCTTCAACTTTTAAACCTAAGCAACTGCAGTGTTTCCTGGTAGTATTGCTTTGGAGTTTGGTTTTGTGAGGGTGCGAATGGGTACAATTCCATCCCTGCTTTCAGGAAATTTATAGTTTAAGGAGGAGATGAATCGGATACAGATCTGAGTAGGAGTATGTCCTGGAAGTGACATATGGAAGCACTAAACCAGCCTCAGCTCCACAGTGGTGGGTTAGTGGGCAGGGCTCGGAAGGTGGAGTGGGAAGGGGTGGGTGAGCTCAGATGCTCTGCAGCTTCTTGCTCTCTGATCTTGGTGAGGCCAAGGAGCACCCATCAGGGCTGCAGGCAGAAGAAGCCTGAGAGCTAATGGGAAGGCCGCCCTCCAGCTTCAGGGAGAAGAGAAAGGAAGGCTTTTCCAGGGGAATACATGCATCTGAGAAAAAGCCTGCGTGAGCATCATTTTTTTCACTGCCCTGCTAACCGGGCTTCGTCATTTTGTCCATATTCCTCCTTTGATTCTCTCATGTGGGGAGTTTCTGATGAATTACTTAGAGGCGTGTTTGTGATAACCAAAACCAACGTGCTAGCAGATATTAGGGCTTCTCTGCCCAAGTTCCAAGTGTAGAAGGGGAACCCTTTGTTAAAAGGCCAAGTTCAGGAAGGAGGATTCCATGGTTCTTGCCACACTGATTTCTTCCTGTTCCTTGCCTCTGTGCCATTAGGCTTGCTCTGTCCTCTGCCTGAAAGGCTTTTCCCCACTCTTGTCCTTGCCTGGAAAACACCTGTTCCATTCTGAAATCTCCAAGGAATCCCTCCTGGCACTCCCAGGCTCCTGTGGGAAGATTTGTTTTGAGCCTGGTTCCAGCACTTCCTGCCTTGTGTTGTAATTCCTTCACTGTGGCATCCTCCTATGTGCACCTTGCTGGCATAGAGTTAGCCCTTCCATGTTTCCCCAGGAGTGGGAACATCTGTGGACCAAGTGCACACCAGAAGGAAGACAGGCCTGGAAGGGTGGGGCGCACATTCCTGTTAATAAATGGTATTTATAAGGAACCCACTTCGCACACACAAATGGATAGTGAAAGCGAGTCTGCTCAGCTGGTGGTGAGGATGCAAATGGCATGGCCCAGGGGTAGTGGAGCCCTGATTTTCCCGTGCTGTCTGGGAGTCAGGATTCTATTTTCCAGAATTCTCCCTTTTAGGACTATCATTGATTTGTGCTAATGGTATTGTTTTGGGGAAAAAACCCTTTGGAATAAAGCACAAAGCCTAACAGGATTTACAGGTTTATTTTGCCTCCAACAAGCTCTCTCTTCATGATTTCTGTGTTTTACAGGACAGGACGTATTCAGTGTCCTGATTTGAGACTGAAAATAAAGTGTCAGTTACAGCACAGGGCCTTGGGACAAAGGACGTCCTTTGGGGGTGGCTTACTTTTGGCTTTAGATCTCTTTTGAGAAGATTCTTGCATGATACTCTTTCTCTGGAAAGAATTGGCTGGTTGATTCTGAAGTCAGGATGTTTGACCTGTGTGCTTCCAAATGAAGATGAGAAGGCAGAGTGTTTGCTGTTTGGAGTTGGCTTCTACCTCTGAGAAGACTTGCTTGGCATCTTGGGTTGGCTGAGCAAGGGATGTGACCTTGAAAAACTCTTCCTGGTGCTGCTTGGCATCTCTTATCGAATTCTGTGCAGCCTCTGGCCACTGTTGAGTTCATCAGGAGTTTGTTTGTCATGGGTGGAAGGTGGAGGAGGCTTTGCCAGGCGGAAGGAATGGAGGAAAGGGGACCAGGACAAGAATGAGATTGAGAATAAAAGGGATGAGATGAAAAGCATGTGGTAGGTAGGTAATGCATGTTTACAAAGCTTGCATGGAGGAGTAAGAACTGACAGGTAAATTCCTCCCCCTTTGTGCCCTCACTGACCCCAAGCCCCGCCTCAGTTGGCAACCACCGTCGTCATGTTTTTGTAAATCCTTTCAGAATTATTCTGTGCATTATATCATACATATGTATGTAAAATTAGAAACTTGAATTATCGGTGACTTTCTATTACCTATGGTCCCTGGAATCATGTGTAACAAGGTTAACTTTAGTTCTCAAATATATTTGTGACATTATGGCTGTGAATAGTCTGGGTGTTCCCTGAAGAATCATAGTATAAAATGGATGATTAGTTTTTCTCCAGGCCAGCTGAAAGAAAACTCCTTTCTCATTTCCCTTTGAGGATTCCTGTGGGCTAGGAGAGCAACATTCTGGAGCCCTCTCTGTCTCTCTCTCTTTTTTTTTTTTAACCCCAGGGCTGAGGACTGAACTCAGGGCCTTGCGGGTGCTAGGCCAGGGCTCTGCCACTGAGTTAAATCCCTAACCCCTGGAGCCCTCTCTTAACTTAGAGAAATGTTGGGGAGCAGAGCAGCTGGGAAGTAGACCTCAGGTTTGTGAGAACATCAGAATATAGAGAACACAGAGCTTGGTTTCACTTGTGTTCTTTTCAAGAATGTTTTCATTATATTCTGTAAAATGAAGTTAATAGAATGCTTAGTAAATTGCTTTGAGACCTGGGATCCATGAGGCAGATCCTAACAGCAATGAATATCCCAAAGCAAAGGGTGGATGTTGTAGGAATATCTCCCTGTCAGATTTTAGTTCGTCTCTGCTTAGAGATCTCAGCCATCTTTGTAGTGTCATTGTTGAATCCCAGGGCAGATATAGATGGAGCCAGTCCACTGTAATAGACACAGGGACATTCTGATAATCTGGAGAGTAGGTAATCCCACAAATAATTTATTTGCTTTTGCTATGTACTTATTTATTTATTATTTATTTTTTTAAAAAGCATCAGTTTACCATCTTAATTTTGCATCCTTTGAGCTGCTGGTATGGGAAGTGATTGGCATAGTGTATTTAGGGAAAGCCAGTCTGGAGTTTTAAATATTCAACATTAATTTTGATGTAGATAATGCATAGAAATGTATTAAAACGGGGTATTGCATTGACTTTTCCTTCATTTATTTAGATTTAAATAAGTGTGATGGAAAGTCAAGGAAAGCTCACTATTCTTAGGGCTGAATATTTGGGGAGTAGCTTTTTTCCTGACGTGGTCTGGGCTATAGGGGAGAGGTTCTCTTTGTTAATGAGAATGGGCTTTCCTATGCATTCTTTAGATATGCCAGAATGTGCTGGCGGAAGGCTTATTCAGTCCAGCCACGTACATGCAAAAATCAATTTCCCTCAGTTTAAAATGAGCCACAGTTAATTTCGACCAAATTTATTGGCTTATCGACCTGTGAACCTTGGGCCTTCGAAGAAGTGGCCTGGCTGGCCTGCTACCATCAAAGTGGCTGATGATGCTAAAAATCAGGAAAGGCAGGGTGGGTTCCTGGTCACGATTAAGATTTGGGTTTCATCCTGTGTTACTATGAGATGTTTAGTTTTTAAGTTGAAACATGAGGAATGCTTTGTGCATATTGGGGTGGATTCATAGCAATCACAACCAAAATAGTGAATTAAAAAATAATTATACAAAATCATATTATCTACTGGGTAATTGTGTGTATGTATATATATAGATGCAAATATATACACACCATTGTAGATATAAAATCTGTATCTCTATCTTTGGGTGCTAGGGTTTGAACCCACCACCTTGTGCATGCTAAGCACTTGCTCTACCCCTGAGCCATACCCCCAGCCCTGGGTGATTGCTGGTTATGATGGTGTCGGGAGTGCCCATATTACTGCTACTAACCACGAGCTGGATGATCCTGCTTTTCTGGCCTTATGACAGGTCCTCCAGTAGAGCTCCATTTGATAGCTCTTACTGCAGTGATGATTGATGTTTGTTAGCTGTGTATTTAGTATGTCTACTAGACAGCCATATGCGGGCCATTGAGCACTTCAATGTGGCTGTGTGACTGAAGAGTCTTATTTCACTTAATTTTAATGAATTTAAAGTTGCATAATAGCCACATGCGGCTCTTGGCTACTATATGATTAGCATGGCTCTGATGGGTTGTAGGGTGTCTCCTTTTCCCAGCTGTAGGCAACCTCTGCTTCACCTAAGAGAGAACTCAGAGCCAAGGGCTATATTTTTGTGCATCACAAACAAGGGGAGAAGCAAGAGCTGAGGGGTTCATGAACACCTGAGGTTTTAGAGGCTAAAAGTTGACAGGAAATAGTGGCTTCTCTAGGTAGGGATGTATCAGGGGGCCTTGGAGGACAGATGGGCACAGTGGTCATCTTTGGGATCTTTGGGGGATGCCTCTGCACAGTTGCTTCCTTGAAACAATCCCTTGGTCCTCAGGGGCCGACCTTTCATGGAGGGCCAAGCAAACCTCTGTGCCTTTCCGTGTGATGTGGCCTTGTGCAGACAGCCCACTCGTGTTGCGGCTGTGCTGCTGAGGTGCTGCGCAGATCCTGTGCATTCTGCTTAGCAGTGAGGGATGTAAACAGTGCCTTAACAGCAGGGCCATCTCCCCCCCGCCCTGCCCTCCACTTCCTGTGGTCTTGTTGACTTACCTCAGTGTAGCTGGATCTGCCTTTCATCCCTTCAACCCTTCAGGCTGGCACAAAGACAAACAATAGAGGCGTGTGGTCCTCATCATCGCATGTAAACCTACCCCCTCCTCCCGCTGGCCCTTTAACTTAGCATGCCATTGCTGTTGCTGCTGCTGCAGACTTTTGGCCTGGAAAATCGGGACCCTTCAGGATGATTTATCTCTAGTCCCCTGAATTAGATTAAAGACACAGCTACGAATTCTCAGAAAGGCAGGCTGATGTGATTATATCCCAAATCTGAGTGGCAGACAAAGGCAATAAAAAGATGTACGTATAGCAAATGCATTTTGTGCCATGTAGGGGCCAACGTACTGTTTATTACCCCACCCTTTTTTCTAAAAAAAAAAAATGAAGAAGGTAACTGATAGGGTTTCAGTGATTTAGAAAGGATAACTAGCATGGTGAGTGAGAATGTTTTCCCCAATAACTGTGAATTGAAGCGAGGCCTGGGGAAGATGGCCAGGGTGATACTTAGTTGGAGTAAACGTGGGTGTGAACCAATGAATGGGTCCTCAGTCAGGGTTTTAATATGTTGGGGGCACTAGGATGAGGTCTAACCTCCTTTGTTGGGCTGGTGAGCTGAGGGATAGTGTCCTGATGAAATCTTTAACTCTTAGGAACCTCGCCTGAGCTGATTAGTCCTTGGGGGAGGTGGGCTGGGTTAAAAGCCACCTGGGGAGAGTGGCTAGTTCAGAGGCAGTCACTGGGGAGACTCCAGTGGGTGCCTGTGAAATGTCAAGCTATGGGGTAAAGGGCCCAGAGAGCCGGGGACCTGGGTTTCACTATTATTAGTCCAGAGGTTGCTTGTGAGACTGCACCTGTGGGCCTGCCCTAGGGCCTGGGAAGAAAGCCCACAGTAGATCAGTTGTGCTGCCCAAGGATCTCAGCAGAGGAACTACAGGGACAGCAGAGTTGGGTGAAGGCCTTGGGAAACTGGGAGTGTTCACAAACACTTGAATGTTGTAAACCTATACCCAGCCAGGCATGGTGGTGCCTATCTGCAATCCCAGAGACTGAGGAGGCTGAGGCAGGAGAATTGCAAGTTCAAGATCAGCTTCAGTGCCTTAGGGAGGCCATAATCAACTTACTGAGACTGTGCCTTAAAATAAAAAATTAAAAGGGTTGAGGATGTGGCTCAGTGGTTAAGGGCCTCTGGGTTCTATCCCCAGTACGGGGCGGGGGG
>PVKS010021835.1:0-21164 GCA_004027875.1 Aplodontia rufa | reverse complement strand
GGCTGGAGAAGAAGCATTAGGAGTGAAGGTGGGACGCTGGGGAGAGGTGCAGAGCTATCAAAACAAAGCAAAGCTGGAGAGTGAAGCAAGCCCCAGAGTGCCCTGTGGGGCTGTTGCCTAGCCCTCTGCTGGCTCTGAGGTCATCCCTGTTACTGAGAGATTGGACATGTTTTGGGGGTCAACATGTGGTCCTTCTCCATTAGTCTTGTTTAAAGCTTCTCTCCCATTGTGGTGAAGGAGCCCATGGTTAGATATTGAGGTCTTTGTCTCTGGGATACAGTGTTTAGATGCTTTCCCTTTGGGGTGAAGGATGTGCTAGAAAACAGTATCATCTAGGTTGTGGGACCCCAGGACGTGGAAATAGGGCTTCCCCCAGGTTTCTGAGCCCCCATCATAGAGTAGAGTCAACCTAGGGTAATATTTCCCGAATATGTCACTCGGCCACAAGTTCTGAGCTTGACTCAAGCATGTGGTGTTTTGTCCTTTTACGTATGTCACTGCTTGCTCTTAGGTCTCCGTGTTCTGACCTTGGTACTGTGCACGTTAATTTTTTTCACACGGAGCCATTTCAGGAAGAATGGCTTATTTCAGTAGAGAGCCAGTTGGACTTGAAAAGAAATAATATTTGCGGACTTTGATGTTTATGAAAATACATGCATGGTTTATATCTCATTTGCTTCTTACAACAGTCCTGTAAACTTGGGAAGAATTATTATTCATCTCATTTTACAGGCGAGTTTCTTGAAGCTGAGAAAGTGGAATGACTTGCCCCAAGTTACCTAGCTGGTAAATCATGAAGACCAAGACTCAAACCAAGGCTCTGACTTGTTTCAGATTTACGGTGACCCTTTTGCCCCTCACACGTAATTGAGTGGAATTCATGCCTTTTTTTTTGCTGTGAACTCCATTTGTCCTCCTTCAAACCCAGAGGACTCACGTAATCCCACTGTCTCTGGGGGGCCCTCCTTGCTATGCTGGTCCTTGCTGCAGCAAATCCCAGGCTCTTCCCAGCCCAGACTCTTGCACTTCTCTCCCCTAGGTCTGGGTCTCTCTTCTCTGCCCCATCTCTCCATCCCTGCCTCCTCCGTCTTCATCCGTATGCCATTATCCGCAGAGCCTTTCCTCTGCACTGCCCCTCTCTTGCCTGCATGCTTAACAACTGGAATTGAATCCTTATTCATTGCATTTGTTGTTTAATGCGTGTTTCCTCTCCCAATTTAAGGGTCATGAGACAGGATCTAGAAGTCATCTGTTTTCCAAACACCTAGCGTAGCATCTGGTTTGTAGTGAGTGCTCAATAAATATTTATTGAATGAATGAAATAAGAAGCTATTTATGGTGAAGCTGCCGAGCCAGACAGGAGAGTCAAGGAAAGTGGGTGGTCTGAAACTCTCCTAAGGGGTCATAGAGTTGGCTCTGGGCTCCTAGGGGAAAGCGGGTGGCCTTGACTTATCTGCTTGTCTGTGTGTGCTGCACCGGGGCTGACAAATCGTTCTCTCAGCTGAGCCTCGTCAGTAACAGTTGTTTTGATGTTCTCTGTGGTTCTTTCTGGTGCTGGTGCTTCCTTCTTTTTTCTTACCCATTGGTAAATGGAGGAGTGATCATGTTCATGATCTTTTCTTTTCTTTTTTTTCTTTTTGGTTCCAGAGATGAACCAGTGCTTAACCACTGAGCCACATCCCCAGCCCTTTTTATTTTTATTTATTTATTTTTTTTAGTTTGAGACAGGGTCTTGCTAAGTTGCTGAGGCTGGCTTTGAACTTGTGATCCTTCTGCCTCAGCTTCCTGAGCCGTGGGGATTACAGATGTGCGCCACTGTGCTTGGCTCCTTTTATTAGGAAGTCCTCCTGGAACAACACATGTCATTGCTGATGGACACAGTGGTTCACCTGGAGGGAGAGACCCATGGCAGATAGGGTCCACCTGCCAACGATCAGTCAGGAGTGACTAAGCCTCTCTGAACTGATATCGCAAGTCAGTGAGAATACGGTAAAGAGGAAGGAAAAGGCATACATGTATGTATGTATGACTGCATGTGTGTATCTATATATATATATATGCCCAGTTTTAAAAAATCTAGTGGAATGCTAACTTTTACTCCAAGGTCATTCTCCTTTTGTTTTCTTATCTGTGGAGTGGGCAGTGTGAATTTGCCAGCTAAGAGGCCTGTGAGCACCACAGGTGAAGGATGATTCTTGAGCCACACCAATATTGGGTGAGTGTGCTGAGATCTATGTATAGGGCTGTCTTTAGGGAGCATCCAGAAACTAGATTCCAGCTCTCCTGAGGCGGAGAGTCCGAAAAGGGTAATGAGCTTTCTAAATATAGTGAGTACAGGGTTTTAAAAGGGGACACTGGGAGGCGATTTGCATACCAAGCATTTGGGTTGCATGGTCTGAGAAAACCTTGTTGTTCTTCGACTTGGGGAGTCTGTCTTTGGTTTCCTGCAGACCCTGCCATATTATGCGGTTCAGGGGTCTCAGCAGCTGCCTCTGACTTGAAGGACAGGATATTTGTTTTATACTTCGTTGTAGAACTTTAAAAATACTTCTTTGTATTTTGCGATAGCAAAGCAGAGGAATGGAGCAGACTGCCCTGTTTGCACTGTGTTCTGGAGAGAAGCTGTGTAGGAGGAGTGAGGACAAGCTGTGGGTGTCTAGGACATCCTGAGCTTTGGGCTTGACCAATGTGAAGGAGGTAACGGCAGAAGTGAATGGAGAGAACATATGTGACCCATTCCTGGAAGGGCCTCCGTCTTCCTGAGTAGCTTAGAATACCATACAGTCTTTACTGGCAGCTTCTCATGGGCGGTTTCAACCCTCATTTCCCCTGGAAGTGCTCTGTGCTCTCTAACAGGTAAGAGATGATCAAAGAGCCTACAGGGTGCCTGTCACCCAGCAGACCTTGGTGCACACTTCATGGGCAGGTGAATGCATGACTAATCAGTACCTTCATACAACAAGCAATTTATTTCTTCCCTTCTATTTATAATCACCCAGAGCAGGAGGATTGGGTGGCAGCAGATTCTTCCTCCTACTCTGAATAATGTGAGGCACATCATCTCACCCCTTTGGATCACCAGGGCATGCTGGGGACCGAGAGAGACAATCCCCAGGGGTAGAGGTGGTGTTTGAGAAAGACACTGAAAGGAGTCGGGGTGTGGCTGGTGATGGTGGTTGTGAGCTGGCAGTGGACACTAGCCCCTAGTGCAACCAGCGCTCCAGCTGGGGACCGGGAGGCGTGTGTGGATGCTGTGGCTCTGCAGATGACGCTGACAGCACTTTGAAGGATTGCTTTGGGCAGGGACCCAATCCCCAGCTTGGCTCCTCTGTGACTCATTCTAGCTGCGTATTTTGGTAGCAGGAGGGCTCGAGATGAGATGAAATGAAAGAAGAATGTATGAAGAGTGGGAGCTCCTAGGTACTGCATCCACACTTGAGAAGTACAGTGTTCTACAGGTCGGAGAGGCTTTGTTTTTTCAATTTACCTAAAATCTACACAATATTAACATTTTTAAAAAGAACAATTTCATGGCATTTAGTATATTCACAAGTTGTTCAGCTAGCTCTGTGTAGTTGCAAAATATTTTCATCACTTCGTAAGAAAACCCCTTACAGTTTCTCCCTCCTCTCTTCCCCAGCCCCTGGCAACCACTGTCAGCTTTCTGTCTCTGTGGATGCACCTACCCTGGACATTTCATATAAATGGAATCATGCAACGTGTGACCTTTTGTGTTTGTTTTTCATTTAGCATATTGTTTTTAAGGTTCATCTACATTGAAGCATCTATCAGTATGACATGAACTCTTAACTGTGTCAAATCTCCAAAGACAACCCTTCCCGGCAAAAGAGTGACTCTCTCTAGCCCCTCTCATTTAGTCCCAGGTCCTGCCTGAAGGCAGGGGACTGGGCTAGATTCACTGTTCCCCACATAGGCTGTATTGGAGACACCTGGGGTCTGTTAAAAATACCAATTCCTGGGTTCCATTTAGAGGACCTGTCCTGTGATTCAGATCCTGGGGCCAGATGACCTCTGGGGTTATCTTAAGCACCTGCCCGTGAGCCGGGCGGAGACCTGCCTGCCTCCCAGGCGCTGCTCGTGGTTTATGATGCAGTTCCTGTTCAGAGACTCCCCTGGCATGCCTATTTTTTCTGTTTGCCTTCTGAGGGGAGGCACTGGGGTCCCTCCCTGCTGCTTTACAGTTCCAATTAACTGTGTCTTATTTATCAGGCTCCAGCTATGCCTTGTGAGCCAGAGACAGGAGAGGGAAGGTTGTTCATGCCTGGGGGTTGTCGTTATAACTGACTGCACGTCAAGGTTATGTTCCCGCAAAAGCCACACTCCCACCTCCTCCCAGGCCTGTGTCTTCTGGGTCAGTGTGTGGGACCCGAGTAGGAGAGGCTGGTTTAGGAGATCTGGAAGCCTGCAGCTGTCCCCCAGGGGGCTAGTGATAGCAGGGAGGTCAGGGAGTGATCTCTGGGGAAGGAGAAGCCATCCCCCCAAACAGGGAAGCATATCTTATGTAAAGGGATCTTGCTGTGGGGACCTGTGGGTTGTTCTTGATTGCTGGGGGCTGTCTTGGGTTGCTGGCTTCTTGGTCGCATTGTGTGGACTGCTGGCAGGAGAAGCCTGATTTGACGAGTTCTCTCTGCCTTTCCCTGTGTAGGGGAGTGAGGGATGAAGAGGAGGAAGGTGAGGACAGAAGGCTGCGCATTTTGGCCTTAATCACATTTATAGCCTGTCATCCTCCCTGCAGGTTCCCTTGTCCTCTGGGTGCCTCCATTCCTGTCTGATTCTGGTCCTGTGCTTTGGGGGATGGGCCCTGACTCACCAGGGAGTTTTCTCCTGCCTAGGATGTGCCTGACATCTTGGAGGGAGGAGCGGAACTGTTTGTGTGAGTGCCTGGTGGCCCTCTGGACAAGCCCTTTCTTGCCAGGGGTTTGTTTTCTCTCCCTCTGCTGGGCTGCCATATACAGTCTGCTCTTAGGAATGGGTTGGCTTTTTTTTTTTTTTTTAAATAGGTGCCTCACCATGCTTACCGCCTGGAGGCTTTTTTCATAAAAAGGCCCTTGGATATTTTGATGTTTGTCCTTTGTGCCTATCTCACCCTTCACCCCTTAGGATCATTTGGGGGGATGTCTCATCAATCTCACACCTTCTGCATAGAAAGACTTCAGCAAGTTGTTTTAGACCTCTTCCCCACTCTGATCCCTGAAAGCTTTGTAGCTGTTCAAAGACTTGTTTGATTGTTATCTGCCAGAGGGGGCACTTTGACCGTAGTCTTTGAGGATGCCCAGGTTGAATTTTGGAGGACTTTTTCATCCCAGACCCTGGGTGAACTTGGTTGGTTCTTGTAGGTCCCTGATCCTTTATTGCATTGACATTTGCATAGTTCTCTAGTTATTCCCTTCGGCTCCAAGGGTGAGGGTGGTTTTGTAGGGGAGAGGACTTTTTAGCCTGAATTCCCAGGGTGCCTATGCTGGTGGGCTTCTCATCCACAGATGTTTCCAGATTCTTCCCAGAAGCCTGAGCTGGAAGGTGAGAAAGAGAGAGAAGGAAAATGAAGGTTGGAGGAGGACTTCAGCAGCCTGGCGAGATTCCCTTAGCTGCTTTCTGCCTATCGCACCCTGGGTTAAATCATTTATTTCTGTTTTTTATTTGCACTCTTCTGTTAATGCTTGCCTGGACTTATCTGTTGGGAATGAGAAGTGACAGTTCGGATTAACGTTATTTTCCTAAAAAAATGTCAAGGGTCTTTTCTTTAAAGAGGTCTCATTTCAAATGTTTTTCAAAAGAATTTGGATCCTAGATCAAATTAGATGCAGGTGCTTAAAACCCAAAGCAGAGTCGTTACAGATTAGCTCCTTGGTCAATCTGGCTGCCAAGTTTGTGGCCCAGGTGTTTCTCTTTTCTCTGGTGACATCTGAGAGCACCCCACAGAGTAGGTAGGGCAAGTTAGGGTGTGGTTGGGGTGGAAGGGCAGGAAGGAGAAAGGAGCTGTGGGGAGGGCATGGTTTTCTACTGCAGAGCTCTGATAAAATGGCTTTAAGGACAGGTTGACTCAGACTTGAACTTTATTAGTCCAAGAGTTGGTGATGGGGCTGGTGCAGTGTATTGTCCAGGCTAGACCCTGCAAGGCAGTGCTTAATCCCTGAAGCTTGTGTGCCCAAGACAGGGTGGCTGATGGAACAGACTTATATGAGACATTGCTTAGCAAGAGAGACACACATGCCCCTGATTTGGAGGCCTTGTCCTGCTTCTGGGTGTTGCACCAGCTGCCAGGAGTTCTGTTAGTGTTGTCTTCAGTTTTCTATCCACACAGGTTGGGTGAAATGTATAGCTCAGGCACTCAGAAATGCCAGCCCTCAAACTGGTGTTGGTCAGTGAACAGTGAGATAAGATGAGATTGGGGGGGGGTGCTCAGGGTGGGGTGGCCATTGAGTGGTGAAATAAGAAAAAGAAAAGCAATAAAATTAATGTTCCATAAAGCAAAAATGACCGAAGAGAACTGGTCTTTATTCTGAGGCTATCTTTACTCAGTTTTAACAGATGAGTCCCCAAAGCCCAATGGTGTAAATATATCTTCCAGTTCCGAGAAGTTCAAGGTGAGTGTTACTGATCCATGGAGGACCTTCTCCTCAGAGACCCAGGCTGTTTGTCCTGTGGCTCTGCCCTCCTCCAGGACCTCAGGTCCTCTGAATGCAGCCTGCAGATGGGAAAGAAAACAGGACGGTGTGGGCCAGGGCTGCAGTGGCCCTGAGGACCCCCTCTCCCAGGTCATTGCCTGGAATGCAGTCCTGGGGCCACACTGTCCTCCAAGCAGCCCATGCAAGCTTCTTCAGTGTTCTCAGGAAACAGAGGGAACAGATTGAGAGAGTAGCAGGTCAAGCTCTGACACCGTGGCTGTTTTTGTCAATGTCCTTACCTGGCAAACTAGAAGGTGCTACCAGTCTTCGTTGGACTTTCTAATCTTTTTATTTTATTGGTTTTCAGAATCAAAAGCCTGAGAACTACTTTTAGCAGTAATCTAAAGGTCATTTCTCTTGAGTTCTGGAAAACCTTTCCTTACTTGCAACACTTTCAAAGTAAATTTAAAGATACCTCCCAATGATGCCTCCCTCTCCTTTCTCATTGTGAGTTGAAAGTGAATGGTGGTGACCCCAGGACAGAGGAAACTGGCTCCGATCAAAGTTGGAAAAACATCTGGATTTTCAAAGTGTATATTTCTATTAACATATAATTACAGAATTTACCATGATATTTCAGTACACGCATACAGCGTAACGATCGGGTAATTGGCATATCCAGGTCATGGTCTATATCATTGGTGTATCCATACCTCAAATTTTGATCATTTCTTTGTGTTGGGAACATTCAAAATCTTCTCTACTAGCTATTTTGAAACAGAATGAATTGTAGTTCTGCCATGGTGCCGTAGAACGTTAGAAGGTATTCCTTTTATCCACCTTCTCCCTTGTATCCAGTAGGCATCCTTTCTCCATCCCTCTTCCTGGCCTCTGGTGTACTATTTTTCTTTTCTTTTTTTTAAAAAGAGATTTCAGTATTTTGGTTCACAGTCTTACAAGTGCATTTCACCTATATGGAATAAGGATCAGAATAACAGGAGATTGATGGGACAGAGGACAGAAATAAAGCAAAAGAATTGGTTAGGTCAATGAGATCCTGAGAAGATTTTCTGCAATCCAGTGATACCCACAGTGTAATTGAATGTAACCAGGGGGCTAGTGCTTCATCTCAGGAAAGTAGGCTTGGAAGAGTGTGCAAAGCCGGGAGAATAGAGCATGCTGGCCCAATGACTCCCATCTCAGAATTTTGTGATTTCTGAGTGACAAAGGAGAAAGTCTGGATTTGGCATGGGTGTTGCCGTTTCTCATCATGGGTCTTGATCTCTTTCAGGTCAGTCTGAATGATTCCCACAATCAGATGGTGGTGCACTGGGCTGGAGAGAAAAGCAACGTGATTGTGGCCTTAGCCCGGGATAGCCTGGCCTTGGCAAGGCCCAAGAGCAGTGACGTGAGTATTCTTGTGGCTCTGGGCTCTCCTTGGTGCCATCAACATGCCCTTTCTAATCCTCTGGAATTAGCATGCCAGAAAAAACAGTGGGGAATTAGAGAATGGACTTGTGGGTGAGGGAGGAGAATCTGGGAAGTAATATATGTATCCCTGTTTACCAAATGTGGGGTGCAGTCACTGTCGCAGGCTGATAGGCAAGGTGTGATTACTTTGGTGGAGTGGTAAGTGATCTGCATTGTTTTATCTGCTCAACAAAGTGTTGGAGAGTGTTCCTGGAGCAGAGCTGCCTGCCTGGAGCTGTGCCAGATGGAATTGAATCCGTATTTTCCATGCGCTGATGTCTTCTAACACATCACAGTTGGGGGAGCAGTTGAAAATGGATTCTCTCATATTCTTAATGGCATTGAATAGATTGGGTGCTTTGGAGACACGAGACCAAACTTAAAGGCCTGTGAGAGGCCAGGAGCGTGGGAAGCCACATGCAAGTTTACAACACTCTTTACATCTCTGAAGGATAAAGGTCTCTCCAGTTTTATTTTTGAAGTCTGTGGCCTACTTGGCCAATAGGCCATTCATTTCTCCACTTCTTTTTTTCTTTCTTTGTTTTTTTGTTTTTTAAAGAGAGAAGGACAGTGAGAGAGAATCAATTTTTATTGAATTTTTCACATAGCTTTTGTTGCTCTGACACTTAGTTGTGTACGTGGGTGCTGGGGTTTGAACCTGTATACTTGCCCATGCCATGCAAGCTCCATAACCGCTGAGCCACTGTGCCAGCCCCTTATTTCTCCACTTCTGATAGAGATATGGGTTCAGAAAATACTCATCTGTGTCTTAGTTCAGACATGGTGACTGGTACTGGTCTCTGTTGGAGAGGTGCTAGGACAGAGGGAAATCCTTCTACGGGTATTGCTGATCACTTCTAGGCTTTGGGTACTAGGCAGGAGGCAGGGTCCAGGGTTTTCAGATCTTCAGACTTCCAAGAGAAGCCTAGAGGTCAGAAATTTAAGGTGAAACTATTGAGCCTTAGAATTTGGCAGCATATATATAATTTTACAAATACCATGTGGGTCAAGAAAAATATAGGAGAGAGTTGGGGCTGGCTCTTGCATCTTGTCTTTAGCCTGTGTTCCAGACTTCTTGTGGGCAGGAGGAATAGCCCTGCCTCAGCTCAGGGTCTCCTGCAGTGAAAAGTGTGAGTTCGTGGACCCATGACCATGCCATAGAGTTTCAGTTACTGTGTCCTGGCTAGAGGAAACCTGTTGAATTTCCTGGCACTCACATCAGGCTTTAGGGGTAGATTTTCAATTTTTGAGTGTTGATTTGGTTTGTGTGAGGTCCCTCTGTCCATGAATATCTGCTGTCCGGGTTGGATGTGTTCAGAGGGAGGTTCCTGGAGGGAGTCCTAGGGGCTGATTTTTAGTGGGTTGAATTAGGGCAGCCACAGGCAGGGAGGGCCAAAGAAGGACTAGCTATAATGATGCATAGTTTTGGGTTCAGGCCATGGTGCGTGGGAAATCACTGAAGCTCATGGTCAGTCTGGGTAGAGTGCTTTGGAGCAGGGCTACACTTGTTTGGGCAACGCCTCTGACCCATTTATAAATGCGGTCAGAATTTGTGAGCAGCAGCTACAGCCACAGAAGTCTCTGAATGGCTGCCTGCTGCTCCCATGATATTCTGTATGCACCTGTGTGTGAATTCAGATCCGTCTCTGCTCATTGGTATCCCTTTTGCATGTAGGAGCCAAATCTGGACTACACAGTGTTGAGAAATCTTCTCTTAGGGTTTTTATGCATTTAAACTTTTTTTTTAGTCTGGAAAATATTTTTCGTAAGATAGGGAAAAGATCTTAACCATTGTTTTATAGTTTCCCTGCACAGATGGGAACTAAGAGGCAAAAAGGATTTGCATGAGGTCACTCAGCATATCAGTGGGGGACTTTGGGGCTAATGAGAATTAGACCCAATTGTCTCCTCTGTGTGGGAGGTTTTACTAGAATGACCAACCTGTCTGGGCCTCAGCACAGAAAGCCACACTTCCCAGGACCCCCTCAGTCCTGGGTGAGCCAGGAGGATTGGTCTCCCTCTGTATTGCTAGTCTATCCACCCGGCTCTTACTCTGTGTAAATATTTGGGTGTGTCTTACTAAGAGCCCGTTGAACATTTGAAGTGATTAACTACTCTGTATGAAATATGAAATAAGATTAAATGGAAAGCAGACTTAATGCCCAGAGTTAATAAATAGGAATGGCAGAAATTTCCTCTTGTATACAAACTGCATTAAAGAATTGGCAGATGAAACTGAAATGTTCTGATGTGAAAAGTTAATGCAAAAATAAACTATGACTCAGAGGCAGAGTTGCTGGGGAAGTGGTAGCAATCCAAATTGCGTTTAAAGAAGACTGAAAGCATGGTTCATGATTCATAAGACCTGGTCAGAATCCTGAAGGAAAAGAACTTCCGCCGATAAGGACCTGCGTGAGTGGTGCACGGGCAAGGTCATGCATATTCAGCATGTGAAGAGGGGTGGATGTGGAGGCTGCAAGCTCAGATGGTTTGCTCTTAAACAGAAAACAAACAAACAAACAAAAATGTCATCGCCTGATGAACTTGTACCCAGGGTGATTCTGTGAAGAACTGCGCCTGCGGGACTGACTTTTTTCTTCTGATGAGTCAATGAAATGAAATAACAGATGCGGCTTGTCCTGACCCTTCTATACTCTTTATTTCTGCTCTCTTATGATATATGTCACAAAGTACTCAAGTGCAGTGTAATCGGCCGAAGAGCATCCTGAGATAATGTCTACCAGATCCGAATCAACCAGAAAGGTGCCACGAATGATTGGTCTCACCGCCCTTGTTAGCAGCGCAGGTGCTATAGCTGGTGGGAAGCTGGCATCTGGCTGAGCACAGGCTTTGAAATCAGAACATCTGGCTTGGAATCCTGGCTCTGCCATTCATCAGCAATCTGACCAGGTTGTTTACCTTCTCTTGGTCTTTGTGTTAGTAAACTTTCTGTTACTACAATAAAATACCTGGGATTATCAACTTATAAAGATAATAGGTTTATTTTGGCTCAGTTTTGGAGGTCTAGTCCATTTTGGCCCATTGTTTTTGGACCTCTGGTGGGGGTGTGGGATGGCAATAGTGGGGAGCATATGGCAGAGCCAAATCACTAACATCATGTGCCAGGTGACGGGGGGGGGGGGGCAAGGAGGAGACCAGGGCCCCGCAATCCCCCTCAAGGACCTAAAGACCTCCTATGAGGCTCCACCTGTCAAAGGTTCCACCACCTTCCAACAGAAGAAAATTGTCTCTAACTGGCAGCGTGGGCAGTTTGGTGACTCCTCCCATGTTCCTCCCATGTTGAATTTTGTTCTTTAGGGAATAGCATTGCATTGAGGGCAGAGAGGACTAATGCATGCAGAAGCCTGGGTGTGGACGAGAATAGCTATCGCGGCACAAGGCATGGCAACGCAAGGTGCGCACCTCAGTTCACCTGGTGGTCACAGTGGACAGTGCCCGGGCAGCTTCTTACTGCCAAGAGCAAAAGACAGCCTGAACCAGAGTATGCTCTTGGGGGTGCAGTATGAGGACCAGGAAGCCCTCAGGCCTCTTGAGGTCCAGTTGGCACTGTCAGAGGCCTTTTATGTATTGCTCAGTGTGTGTGCAAGTGTGTAACTGCACCAACCCTGAGCGTGATGCATCTTTGCCCTGTGTAGTTCATGGTTTTTTTTTTTTTTTGTCAGTTAAACACAAATAAGAATTATGAGATTATGGTTTGTGTCTGGAATGTGTTGAAGGCTTGGTCCCCGATGCAGCAGTGCCTGGAGATGGGACATGATTGGATCACGAGGGCTTTGACCTCATCAGTGGATTATTCTGTTGAGTTGAGTAGACTCCTGGGAGGAGGTATGGCTGGTAGGGCATGGTTGGAGGAAGTAGGTCACTGGGGGTGCCCTTGGGGACTATCTTGTCCCTGGTCCCTGCGTCACACTCTGCTTCCTGGCTGCCATGTTTTCTCCCACCATGCCCTTCCACCATGAAGTTCAGCCTCACCTCAGGCCCAAGCCATCGGAGCCAGCTGCCCATGGGCTAAAACCTCTGTGAGCCAAAAGAAACTTCTCCTTCTTTAAATGGTTTATGTCAGGTTTTTGGTCATAGAGATAAAAAGTTGACTCTCACAACAGGATAAAAATATTGTGTTGGAATTGTTCAACCTGGAGAGGGCAAAGGGAGGTCAGTGAATAATTTCTAATAATGGTTTGGCATAGGATGAACACTTACATACTTACTCCTAACTTCTGTTAAGTATAGACCCATGAGATTTCTCTTTTTATATTTTGTGGTGCTGGGGATTGAACCCAGGACTTAATGCATCCTTGGCAAGTGCTCTACCACTGAGCTGCACCCCCACCCATTAGAGTTGGGTTTCCTTTGCAGGTGGGAAATAGGAGGTTTTTGGTAATGAGGATGCTTTTACCTGGAAGTGTGCAGGGACAGTGGTATGGCGGAAGATCTCAGAAAGGAAGATGTCCCTGCTGGCTGGCAGTCCTTCTGGTGCATTTGTATGGCCTTCCTCTTTAACAGAGAAGCAGAAGTATGGAGAAGAGAACATTCTGCAAGATGGTAATTTGTGGAGTGGAAAGACAGCTGGACTTGGAATTGGAAGAAACCGACCTAGTTTTGTCACTAGCGGCAGTCATTCGCTTCCACGAGTCTTACTTTTTGTTATCTCTTAAATGGAAATAATGGTAGTCCACCCCCCTCCCATCCATGGGTTATGCATCCACGATTCAACCAACCACACATTGGAGATGTTGGGAGAAACAGTTGTGTCTGTACTGAATATGTGCGGACTTTTATTTCTTGTTCCATAAAACAATGTGGTGTAATAACAATTTACAGAGTATTTACATTGTCTTGGGTATTGTAAGTGATCTAGAAATGATTTAAAATACAAGGAAGGTGGGGGTAGATTATACGGAAATACTGTGCTATTCTCTACAAAGGACTTGAGCGCCACAGATGTTAGTATCTCTGGGTGTCCTGGAACCACTCCCCTGAAGATATTGAGGGAGGACGGTATTCTCTTAGTCACTCCCTAATTCATTCAGGTCACCCTCTTTCATTCATTTATGTAACATATTCAGTTCGTTTTTGGTTTATAATCATATTTATTCTATGTAGAAGTCTTCATTGACTACCAGCTATGTTTTCAGTACCCTGAAGGGGAGACTAACTCACAGAATTTTTAAAGAGGAAGAGAGATGATATATACAGCAGCGTGTTGTATCCTGAGAAAGACTACACTGGTTAAATACACTGTCAGATTTGTGCTTCTCAAGAATTAAATCATCGTGGATCCTCAAGTTATGGAATATTGGAGCTGAAGGGGGCCTCGGTGCCCTGTTTGAGAGGATATCATTTGCTGTGTGCAACTTAGGAACCTTCCTGGGACTCCAGTGTCCATTCTTGGCTAGCTGGAATGGAAGTGAGAGAAGTTCCACTTTGTCTTTTTCCTCTTTCTGATTATCCGTGAGCTCTCAACCTGCTGGATTTCTGAAGCTGCTTCTGTGTGGCAGTGCTCGCTGTGTGTTTGATAGTCGGGAACACATGCTGTGTGTTTCTACAAGTTCCTTTCGCGGTGACCCAGATAAAGGCAGAGGCTCCGTCCTTACGTCTTCTAACCTTGAATTCTATTAAATGTTAATGGCCCACTCTTCCGATGGGCAGCCCTCCTGCCTCATTGCTTACACCGGGCATTGTTGGCACTCATTTCCATGTATACATACCCATCTTCTCCAGTGGCCTTGTCTTTGATTTGTCTTTGTATGTCTGGTGCCTGGCACTGTACCTGGCTCCGGTGAAACCCTCCAGGCATGTTGAATCAGGTGGGCAGGTTCCGGCTGTAGACTTGCTTGGATTAATCCAGTCATTCCCATTTTCTTGGGATTTACCTTCCATTTTTATTTAATGCTTCCCTTGACTCTTTTTCCCATAAATCATTTAAAGATACCTAACTTAGCAGGGCGCAGTGGCACACACCTGTAATCCCAGTGGCTCGGCAGGCTGAGGCAAGAGGATTGCAAGTTCAAAGCCAGCCTCAGCAACTTTGTGAGGCCCTAAGCAACTTTATGAGACCCTGTCTCAAAAGAAAAAATCAAAAGGACTGGGGACATGGCTCAGGGGCTGAATACCCTTGGGTTCAATTGCTGGTAAAATTAAAAAAATAAAAGCTAAGTTATCTTTGTTGCAGTCATCAGATTTGTTTTTATCCTCCTTGATTATATCCGCACACATTCTTATCTCCTGTCTGCCAACTTCCAATCCGCCCTCCCTGGCCTGAGTTGATAATAGCTTTGAGATCACTGGCTTGGAAGGCAGGCAGCCTGGTCTGGGTTCCACTCTGTTACTTCTTTTCTGTGTTGGTACAGTGGCAAGTCACTAATCTCATAAGCCCCTGTTTTCGTCTCTGTAAAACAATTTTAACAGTTGTGTTTGCCATGTGGGGATGTTGTGAGAGTTACCTGAGCTCATTCATTTGAAGAGGTTAGACCCATCTGCATATAGTGAGCACTCGATGAGTGACGGGTCTTACCTTTTATCATCGAGGTTAGTGCATTGCTAGAAACCAGGAAGCAGTGGAGAAGTGACTCATGTTGGCACAGATGTGGATTCTGCTGCTTCTCTCATCTCCTGGCCACAGAATCACAAAACGCTAGTGCAGGAGAGGGGTCCTGCTCCACATTGATTCCTCCCCCTCTCTCTCCCTCTCTCTCTCCCTCTTTTTCCTTTGGTTTGAATCCAGGGCTTCATGCGTACTAGCCAAACACCCTGCCACTGAGCAATGACTCCATCTTACTGAGATCTTAGACTGTGCATATTTAATCATTTGCCCTTTTTCATCTTTTGGGCTGTTCGGTGCAGGTCCATGAGGGTTTTCTTCTTTGGGTATGGAATGCTCTAAGAAGCAAACTTCTCAGAAGAGCAATGAAGAATTAGATTACCATTTATTTGGGAACATTTCAACAGGTGGGAACACAAATTTTTAGCCCTTTTGTATTCAGCCACATTCTTTCTGCCTCTGGATGAAAAATGTTAGACACTTACTCATGATGAAGATGTTATCATTGTTTCTGCATTTGTCTCCTGCTCTAGGGACTTGACTTTGCTTCAGAAAAGAGGCAGAATACTCCAAGTAGGGGTGGCTGCAGCGCTTGCCAGCCTGCCGCCCACAAGCTTGGGACCAGACATAGGAGGTGGCCTGCTTCCTCTCTGTGGCTTATCTGGTAGCATCAGTACTTTCATGATGCCAGGGATCCAGTGGAACCGAGTTCACGGTCCAGGGCAGATGCTGGAAAGTGGAGGCAGAGGGAGAAATCTCTGCCTGGTTGCTCACCAGTGCTTTCCTTCTTCCCCCTCTTCTGTGTCTTCCAGGTGTATGTGTCTTACGACTATGGAAAATCATTCAACAAGATTTCAGAGAAGCTCAACTTTGGTGTGGGGAATAGCAGTGAAGCTGTGATCGCCCAGTTCTACCACAGTCCTGCAGACAACAAGCGGGTAAGGAAGTGGCTCACCCCAGGGTCCTTTTGTCAGGGGACCATATTTTGGAAAGATTACTGCCCTGAAGAGGGCTGGACTGTGGAGCCCTTCGTAATCTTCGCAGCCTGACTTGTAGCCAGCCACCTTGTTTCTGCCAACCTGGGAATTGGTGACAGAGTACAGTTCTCAGGTGAGTTTGTGCATAATCAGGCAGGTCAAGTACTGGTCAGGCAGGATTTCCAGACAAGCAAGGGCAGCTTAAACCACGGAAAATCTGCCAACCAATGAATTGCGTGATTGACCAGTGGCAAAAGTGTTTCCTAGGTACACTGGATATTTGGTTGCCGTCTACTCCGAGGCTTCCGAGAACAGCTGCTGAACTTTTGCTTTTTTTGGCACCATCAGTATGCATGCGTGCGTGCATGTGTGTGCGCGCGTGCTTGCACGTGCACAGGTGCCTGTGTGTATGTGCACTTCCCCCAACCTCAGCTTAAGTGGAAATAGGGAAGAATAGCAAGGCGGCAGCAGCTCTGGCTGTAGCCCTCCTTTGTTTTCCCAGCTGGAACGCAGGCAGTAGGCAGTTGAATTTGGAGGAAGCTTGACCCTGGGTCCTAGGCAGGTGGAGGCAGGGCAGACACCCGGTAGCCTGCCAGGCTTTCCTGCTGGGTTAGTGAGTCTTCGCTCAGGAGAGTTGTATTTGTTAGCTATTTCCCAATCTCCTAGGGCCCCTGCCTTCTTCTAAGCAAAGACCCTTTGTAGAGAAACTCTTTAGCAGGGCAAGCTTTCTGAGTTAAGGGGAGCTGCCGTTTTCTGCTCATTTAGAAAGGACTGAGTGAGCAAAATCTAGAGGATCCTCATTCCTAGGCGCCTGTGCCAGCTTCTCCGGTTGCCCTTGGTCTCCTAGCAGGAGCTGCATTCAGAATATTTAGCAACTGGTGTGGCCAGGCTCCTGACCAATCAGAACAGACCCTGTCCTGAGGGAAGCTGGGTTCAGGAGGCCCCCTGCTGGGCCAGGCATTAACCTTTTAGTTGCTGGAGGGGGCAGGGAAGGTCCTGGAGCAGGGCCCCCACTTCTGGGGCTTTAGGGGAGCTAGCTAGGTGTTTCCTGGCAGTGGCTGTTTACCAGCTGGTACAGAGCATTAAAAAAAACAAAACAAAAAAACAACAGAAATCCCGTAATAGTCATTATGGTATATACTGGTTAAATATCAGCCCTGACCAATGATGTCAGAGGGAAGCCACAGTTAGGCAGTTGGGCCAGACTTCCCCCTCTTATCTAACTAACTCTAGGTTGACCCAGCAGTGGTCCCCTGAGATGAAAAGCAAGGACAAGGTATTGAAGGGAACTGGCTGTGTAGACCAGGTGATTGGCCTTGGTGCCCCCTTCCCTCCTTGCCCTGTGGCCAGTCACACCTGGTCCTGGGGGTTCCCAGAGGTTGGTGGGCTCTGATGCCCACCTCATTCTGGGCTTGAGCAGCGAGGAGCTCCATCTAGGGTCTGGTTGCTGGTTCTGTTGCCTCCTCTGCTTCTCAAAAAGCCAGTGACCCTTAGATTGCTCACTTTATCAGTCTGTACTTATCTGATTATTTTTATTACCATTATATTTCCACATCATCTCATTGCTCCCTCTGGCTGAAGTCATGGCCTTGAAATTGCCCTGTTGTCCCTCTGGACTCCCTTTTCAGCTTCTTTGTCCCCTCCCACCTCAGGGCACAGATGTCTCCAGGCAGGTCTGTCTTCCTTCCGGTCTCTTGTGGGTTGTGGTGAGCAGCTGCTAATACCACAAGTCAGAAGAGTTGGGAGACGGGAAAGACAATGCTGTGGGCCTGCGTGAGAAGGTTCAGTGCAGGCAGAGGATCAGAGGCTTTCGGAGCATCAGCAGGACCCATGGTGTTGGGGCAAGAGAGGAGAAACCTGGGGATGATTGCAGTAAAAGAGGTTTGGGTGTTGTATGGTGAGATGGGGTGGCATGCTTGCAGCTCATCCATCTGCCTCGCATCTTAGATTTCTGGGTGAGTTGGACAGGATGGGGAATCAGGAGAACAAAGAGAAGCTACCTTCTTGGAGAATTTAATGATGGTTGGATCTGAGACTTGAAGCAAGTAGAGGGAGGGTAAGAGAGAGGAAAGCAGCCTTTCCTTGCAGAGTTGCGAATTCCCTCGAGAAGGCTGTTACCCTCCCCAGACATCTCAGGAAGGAAGTGATGACTCTTATAATGCTGATTGCTTCTGTTACTTTTACCATTGTCCCCAGGAAGACAAATTGCCCCACCAGACCTACCCATTTCCTGAGAAAAATCACACAAGGGTGGGTGCCACCTGTCACCAGGGTGATAGGCCCAGGCAGATCACCTGTGTGAAGATGGCGGTTGGACTGTCAGTGCTTGAAGTGAATGTCAGCAGCTGCTCTGGAAGGTTCAGATGTCAAGATGGGGCCTTGAGGAAGTCTGAAGGGATGTGTGCGGGAGGGGTGAGAAGGTGTGAGGAGGCAGCAGGCTGTGGTCCATGGCTGTGCCTGGTGATGGAGATGGAGTGTACTCTGGCATCAGCCTGCAGTCTTTCCTTCTTCTTGGTCCCTGGTGTGCTGTTCCCAGATCATGTCAGACAGTGTCTAATGTGTCTGGGGCCCTTGGAAAAGCACTCTGAAGTGCAGTTGGGCTTCACAGCCTCAGTCTCCACAGGGGTGAGACTGGTCCACCTCTCTCCCAGCAGAGGTTGGTCCCAGATAAGACTAACCAATTCTGTTTCCCTTTCTTTCTGTTCCCTTCTCTGCTCTCTCTCCTCTTATTGGTTTCTTGCTCACCTCTTGGTTTCTTCACTCAAAGCTGGGGAAAGTCACTTGGGCTGATAATGTGTAGATAACATTTTGTAGCTAAGTTTGTTATTTTTCCAGAAGCGTTTGTGTTTTCAGAGGAGACGTGGCTGTAGCCAAAGGACGGCGCTCCTGTGGAACACCAAGTGCCTGCAAACAGGGCCAGAGGAGTCCAAATAGAAGATGCTCCTGAGTTAGCAAGTTCAGGAGGCAGCTCTCAGGGTGCCTCTCTGGGCAGCCTTGTGGGGCTGGCCCTCAGTGAGCCTGACAGCCAGGCAGTAGAGGGACTTAAGAGCAGGGTAGAACATTTTGGAATTTCCTACCATGTGTATATGTGACATGTTACAAGGCGCACCACGTGGCTGTGGCATCTGCTGCTAAGTAGAGGTGGGAGGTTAAATGAGGAGGAGGGAGGTCTTTGTAGGGTGCTTGGGATTAGGAATGGAACTTCAAGGGTAGGCCCATGGTATCAGTAGGTGCAGCAGAGATAGCGGAAGCCTTCAAGCAGGAGGAAGGCGTGTGCAGAGGCCGCAGGGTGCCCACGCATGGTTTCCGTGCAGGATACTCAGGAAATTCGCTTCTCAGGAGTTGAGTGCTTGCATTAGAAATGCTTTGTAATGTCAGCCTATGCCATCTAAAGATGGGGTTGCCTTTGCCTGGAGGACAGCGGGGAGCATGGGAGAGTCTTTGAGTAGGGGAGCAGCTGAGTAGTATCTGAGGGAAAAATGCTTGCCAGGATTTTGCGTGTAGGATTGGACGCCAAAGATTGAAGAGTCTTTGGAAAGGGAACCCCTGTGGCCGTGGCCCCCTCCTAGTGTTTAATACTCTGCTAGTCCTGGGAGAAACAAGGATGAATAGAACTCAGTGTCTGCTCCTGGTTTGATCACAGTCTCTAATAGAGCCATGGGCCATGCTAGTAGCACTGGGGGTAAAATAATGCAGTAATCTTGAAAAAGACCTTAGAGGAAAACCTAAGGGAATAAGTGGTTGCTTGGAAGTGAGAACTGAAGTGGGGGAATGAAGGAAAAACTCAGTTCCTGGGGTTGAGATACCATAGCACAAATGGATCTAAGGGCAAGGGGAGGGAGAATTGGGTTTTGTTGGGAAGGTGTTGAGGAATTCAGTTTTAGATACAGTGAAGTACTTTGGTTCGTCCATGAGGAGATGTGAGAAGGTAAAGAAGATAATAAAGGTAGAACCTCAGTGAGAAGTGGGACTGTAGATGTGAAAGTCATTTTGTTAGTCTTTCTTCCTAAAACAAAAGACTGGAGGCTGGGTACTTTATAAAGAAAAGAAGTTTCGTTTAGCTCACAGTTTTAGAGCTGAAAATCTAAGAGCGGCCCCATCAGTTTGGCCTCTTGGCTGTATCACATTGTGGCAGATGGCATTATGGTGGGAGCATGTGAGAGAGCTATGTGGCAAGACTGGAAACCAGACCGAGAGGAGACTACGTCAGTACCTTCTGAGGGCAGCACCTGCAATGGTCCATGTACCTTTCATGAGGTCCTACCTCTCGAAGGTCCCACCACCTCTTAGCATTGCCACATGTCCAATTCATGGGCCATGGGAGGCCGAACTACATCCAAGCCACGTAGTTGTGCCGTGCTTGTTTTTAGGGGCAACTGTGGAAGCTGGAAGAATGAACCAAGTTAGCAAAGGTGATGGGAGCGCAGAGAGCATTGGAAGGGAAGGAATCTGCAAAGCAGAACCAGGTCTGAGATGGTCAGGGGTGGGGGATGGAGAATTGCTAGCAAAGGGTTTTCAGTCAAAACAAAAGGAGTGGGTTAGGAGAGGAGGCACATAAATGAGTCAGATAATATAATGTAAGACCGACAATTGAATTCAGGAAATAACACCTTTCAGTTAGAAGAAGATAGCAGGATTGATGACTTTTAAGATACAGGCTTGGCACTGGTCAGGATGATGTAAGTGCTGCCTGCCTCTGCTACCTTCTTGGGCAGGTAGTCTCTGTGGGCCTTAGGGACCTTGATATTAACAGGCATGACCCCAAGCAGCCCTATCTCAAGCACTGAGCTGTGGGTGCTGAGAGGACTGAATGAGATGAGGCATGCAAACCTTTAGTCTGGTGCCTGGCACATGCTAACTACTCTTGCAAAATTTTAGCTATTATCATAAACAGTAATAAGTTCTATGACTGGGAGCAGGAGTTTTTTCTTTTAAAGAGTTTTTGAGATTCAAATATGTGATACTACAGGAAACCATGAGATAGATTTCTGGAGAAGTCTTTTCAAACCACGAACACTCCCTTCCCCAGGAACCCAGATGGTTTGGGAATAGGAAGATAGGCTATTTCTAGGGAGTGCTTTTCATGGCGAAAATTATGATGATCTTCTAGGATCATAATTGTTTTTATTACACTGCATTTGCTTGGAGTAGTTTTTGCTTTCAAAACATTTACTACCTTTTTGTTAGATTTAATTAGGCTTCTGAAGACTGTGGAGATTTACGTTAGACATTGGGGAAGAAACAGGAGTAACACAGTATAGTCCTGGTGTATGGTGAGGATCTGGGGAGAGAGCATGGGAATGGGGAGTTCAGAACATGTGAAAGCAGCATGGGAACAAGTGCCCAGTGCTGGTGCAGGCCCAGGCTCGGTGCAGGCCCAGGCTCGGTGGAGGCCCAGGCTCAGTGCAGGCCCAGGCTCGGTGCAGGCCCCCAGTGCTGGTGCAGGCCCAGGCTCAGAGTAGGCCCAGTGCTGGTGCTGGTCCAGGCTCAGTGGAGTCCCCCAGTACTGGTGTAGGCCCAGGCTCAGAG
>PVKS010021834.1:0-34589 GCA_004027875.1 Aplodontia rufa | reverse complement strand
CCTGCAGGCCAGTTGATGTCTCCACCTGCCTGTGTCCTGCCTGGACCAGCAGCAAGCCTCCACCTTGGACTCACCCAGGAATCTCCTCCTGGTCACCCACTGTGAATCCCCGCTGGCACCTCCTCTGCTGCGCCAGTCCCCTGCTGGCCACTGCAGCAGTCCCGCAGAAAGCTTCCCTTGCCATTTTAGCAAGCATCAGGACAACTCCTTTAACGCTACCTAATCCCCACAGGTGCCAGGAGACCCATCCTGCAGGAAGGGGGCCAGGTCCCTAGACCTGAGGCTGCAGGGTCCCTTCTGCTCCCATGCCAAGGTCCATCCTCAGCCCGGAATGGACCACACTGTAGCACATTTGCCTCCAAGCGGGGCCCCCATTGCCATGTCAGCTCCCTGACACTATGGTATCCCCAGGGCTCCACACATGGCCTGGCCCAAAACATGGGCCCTGCCACTATATGCCCTGTAAGCTGAATAAATGAATACATAAAGTGCCAGGCAGGGGCAGAGGAGTTGAGAGTCAGGTGGAACTGGATCCTCAAGCAACCCTAGCCAGAATCTAAGAGCTCCATAGGGATGGTTACAAAACCACTTCTGGGTATTGATAGGGGTCTGGGGGCCCAGAGAGGAAGTGAGACTGGCCCAAGGTCACACAGCAAGTTAGCAGCAGAAACTGGGCTCAGACCCAGGACTCCTGCCTCCCTGCCTCCCTGCCTCCCAGCCTCCCAGCCTCCCAGGCTCCTGGCGCCCCCTGTAAGCCAGGCTGTATTGCCCCTGTGTAAATGCAAGAGGACAGCGGCTGCTACCCAAATATTATGTAACCCATTGTTCATCCTCCGAAGGAGGAGGAGGCACCTGCCTCAGCTGGAGCAGAGATGGAGATCTGAGCTTCCCCTGCCCCCTGATTTTCCTGCACCTCTGATTCACCCCGCAAATGGCCTCAACTCTGAAGCCAGGACTTTGTGCCCGGGTCTAATCTGGAGGTACAGCCCATGTTTTACTGAAGCTGAGCAGGGCACCTCAACCAGGCACCCACCCCTCCCCAAGGTGGCCCCCAGTGAGCTTTCCTCCTGCTGAGGATCAAGCCCAGGAACCTGTCCCAGGATGACTTCAACTGACTGATCCACCCCCACCCCGGCCCCAGGCCAGGTCCCGGCAGGTCTGGGCCTCCTCCCTCTCCTGCTGTGGGCCATACACTGCTGCCAGCAGTCTGCCAGGTGCCCGGGCATGTGGGCACGTGCTCCAGAACTGGCCCTAGCCTGTGCGTTGTGGGAGGGACACCTTCCCTCCACGCCCCTTGGTTTTCCTGCGGGGAAAATGAGTGGGTCAGCCCAGGGCAGGGTGGCCTGCCCTGCACACCTGACTCGTGGGCCAGGTCATCCTCTGCAGACTGCAGCAGCTGCCCCCGTGTCCCCTCCCCAAGGGACTATAAAGTGTCTCCAGAAATTGCCAAATACCCCTCAGGTTTAGACCCTGGACTAGGAGGCCTCTGGGGGACCTGACAGTGCGAGTCTCCAGCCATCTGTACCCTGGGAGCCACAGGCCCTGGGAGCCCGGCCCTCTGCTCTGTGCCATCCAGGCAGGATTTTGACAAATGGTTCCCAACAAGCCCAGAAGCCAAGGACGGTGATGCCGCTGTACAGATGTGGAAACTGAGGCTGAGGGACGTCACGACCCCTCGGGCACAGGGCCTTTCCCTCTGCTCAGCCTACTCCTTCCTTCCTCCTCGCCTGCCTGAGCCCTGCCTGCCTGCCTCACTTCAGTGCCCTCCTGACCCCGCCTGGGTCTCACTCCAGGACAGTCTCCTCCAGGACAGTCTCCACGGCCTGTCCCATGGTGCCTCAAGGGGAGGATGGGAGCTCCGCACGCAGCCCACAGGCAGCCACTGTCCTCGTTCACGCCTGAATCTGCAGGGCCCCCAGTGTGCATGGCCCACAACAAGCAAACGGGGAGTCTGGAAGAGGCACAGGGAGAGGCCGGGTCTCCTAGGTCCCGCTGGCTCTCCAGTGGGGACCCCAAGCCCTCAGAAGGTCTTCTTCCTCAGCACCTTCTGCTTGACTAAGGACCCCAGGGGAAGGCACAGGACTCCTTGCATCACCCTAGCTTAGATCGGGCCCAGCAGAGAGGCAGAAGTGACAGGCACTGCTAACTGACTCCTGAAAGTGACCAGCATGGTCAGGAAGTCAGGGAGGGACCTCCAGGAGCCAGGGTTCCGCCATGCAGGGCCGGGGTCTTCTCCTTATCGGCTCCATCACTACCATGCCTGCTTGTCCCGTGCGGCCCATTTCGTGCCCTGTGTCCAGCAGGAAGTTCCAAAACATCAAACAGGAGTTTCCTCGAGCGTGGCTTGCCCTTGACCTGTGTGTGACCCTGAGCAGGTGACCTCTCTCACTCTGAGCCTCGGCTTCCTCATCGGTGAGGGGGGAATCAAGCCAGCACCTGCCTGGAAGGCCCCAGAGTGAGCCTGGACAACTGGGAGCCAACTTGGTGACAATAAAGGACAGTTAGGCCTGAGCACTGGCCAGCCCTCGACCCAGACCTCCTCCACACCACCTGGAGAGGCCAGGGACAGCAGGAGGTCCTGGCACACCCCAGAGGCCCTGCCTGACCTCCTGGTTCAGGAAGTGCCCATTCCCCTTATGCCCCGTGCCGGCCCTTCCCACCCCATAACAGCCTGCAGCCTTGCCCAAGGCGAAGCTGAGCTCCTTGGGGGCCAGAGACCCTTCTGGGAACTGGAGAAAAACCCACAGAATGAAGCCTCAGAGGTGGGCCAGGTCCACAGAGTGCAGCGAACAGGAATACCAGCTCCTGCAGCACTCCTGGTCGGGAGGCCTAGGTTTGGGGAGCAGCTCTTGGAGATTGGGCGAGGCTGTAAAAAGATCAGTCCCAAAACTGTATTCTTACCCCTTCTCAAAAGGGAAGGGCCAAAAGGACACCAGTCACTTCACAGGAACACTGGCAGCCACTCCCCAGCTGGATGCTCGGCCCCTCTCCTGCCTCCCCTCCCCACCACCCCAGCAGGGTCAGCCTCCAAGCCCAACGCCCCAGCAGCTAGGACAGGCCTGGCACACAAGTGCTCAGCGAAGAGGGAACGGATGGATGAGGGCACACGAATTGCCCTGGCATGCGGGGCCAATGCCAGTATGGCCTGTGGTTCTCCCAGGGCCCAGAGAAGGCCCAGCCCGTCTCAGCCTCCCACAGTCCCAGCCTGCTAGGACTTCAGAATGCCCTGTCTCAGCTGTCACAGAAGCCTGACCTCCACTGAGAAGAGGAAGCAGTGCAGCCCTGTGCAGTGCAGAAGGTAGGAAATAACCAAGAGGAGAAATGACAGCACCACCCAGGCGGCCCTGGCCCACGACGCTGGGGGAACCAAGGATGCCCTGGCCCAGGACCTTGAAGGGACCCCAGGCTGCCCTGGCCCACGATGCTGGAGGAACCCAGGCTGCCCTGGCCCACAACGCTGGGGGAACCAAGGATGCCCTGGCCCAGGACACTGGAGGGAAACCCAGGCAGCCCTGGTCCATGATGCTGGGGGGAACCCAGGCTGTCCTGGCATGTGACACTGGGAGGGGCGCAGCAGCAGGCTCCCAGACTATTCTCCCTTAATCTTTTCAAGACTGCCTTCCAGGGATGGAGCAGTGGCTCAGCAGTAGAGCGCATGCCTGGCATGCATGAAGACGCGGGTTCAAACCCCAGCACCGCATGCACAACTAAGTGTTGGAGAAACAAAGGCCGGATGAAAAATAAATAAGGTTGATTCTCGGGCTGAAGCGGTGACTCAGTGGTTACGGCGTTTGCCTGGCACATGTGGGAATGTGACTATGAACCCCAGCACCATATACACAACAAAATGTTGGAGCAACAAAAGCCGAAGGAAAAAACTAAATAAAATTGATTCTCTTTCTCTCTCCCTCTTACTGTCCCTCTCTCTTTAAAAAATAAATAAATAAATAAAGTTGATTTTTTTCCCTCCTTTCTCTCCCTACCCTTAAAAAAAAAAAAAAAAAAAGACTTCCTTCCGGAATACTTCCCTCCCAGGTCTCCCCAAATGCACGGTGAGGACCCTCCTTCTTGGTCCTCCCTCCAGGGCCTTCAGCTCTGTACATTTCCCAGAGGAAGCAGTGAGTAGTCTAAGCCCCCAGGGCCTGGGCCAGGGAGGAAGGAGGAGCTGGACCCAGGCTACTCACACAGCTGTGTGTCCTGGGGAAGCCTCTCCACCTCTCTGAGCCTCCGTGTCTTCATCTGTAAAACTGGGCCACTCCTAGGACTCACAGCATGGTGCTAAGCGTGGTGCAGTGGTGCCCATGGGGGAGCCCGGGGACATTAGGGGAGGTGGCCCTGCGCCCAGCGTGTGGGACAGTCCCGCTGGCTCTGCTGAGGCGGCTGCAGAATCCCTCCTGCTTCCGCCCACTGTTTTGGTTACAATGCTGCTGGGATGTTTGGTTATTATAAAAATACTGAGAGAAATTGGGAAACAGAATGGAAGAAGAAAGCACCCATGAGCCCGTTCCCAGCACCGGGCCCTGGCCCAGCCTGCCTCCTTCCCATCACCTTTGCCTCCCGCATCCCTCCATTGCAGTCTGCTATCAGGATGACGTCCTTGGGGCTTCGCAGGTGACAAAGCTGTCCACGACACCTTCAGGGGCCTGAGCTGCCTCTTACCCAGCCCCGCTGTGTTCCTGATCTCTCAAGATGAGAAACCGGCTCTAGGGTGTGGGAACCAAGAGGGCAGCGAGCCAGGGGTTCAGACACCCACACAGCCACAACCCCACGCTGGCTCCACCTCCGGCAGCCTCCAGCCTCCTCTGATACACGCTGCAGCACCAGCAGCCCAGGACAGAGAGAGCTAACACCTCCGAGAAGCATGGCCACTTGTAGCTCAGTCAGGGTGTGGCCCAGCTCGCCTGGCTCCAAGCCCTCACTCCTGGCCTCCAAGGCAGGGAGCACACCTGGGAGCTCAGGTGGCTCTCAGGGTCCTTGTCCCCGAGATGTGTAACAAGACTGGAAGGCTGCGTTGAGAGCCCAGCTGGCACCCACAGGTGCTGAGGAAGTATCCCCATCTCTCAAGGACAGGCCTTGCCCTCTTCTGCCCTGCAGGAAAGCTTCAGGATGCCCTTCCCAGATGACAACCTCTAACCACCGGCCTCCCTGGACCCCAGAGGATGCTGGGGCTGCTCACAGTTCCAGGAGAGCTGCACTTGCCTCCCCACCCCTCACTCACACATTCAGAGGGGGCTGGAGCAGTGGCTCAGCAGTTGGAGCTTGCCTGGCGTGCACAAGGACCTGGGTTCAAACCCCAGCACCACACACAACTGAGTGTGGGAGAAACAAAGGCCATGTGAAAAACAGATAAACCTGACTCTCTCTCCCTGCCTCTGAGCCTCAGTTTCCTCGACAGCCCTGGGCTGCTCCCAGGAGTCAATGGGAGTGTGAACCTGAAGCACGGAGGGCAATGCCTATTGGATGCTGAGCCCCACTGTGCCCTGGCCCTGGGAAGGACAAAGTGAAGGGGACCAGCCTCGAGCGGGGAAGGTAGAGAGGAGCGGGAACCTGTCACTGCTGCCCACTGCGTTGCAGGCCATTACAGAGAAGCACGGCCAGTGAGAGGTCAGAGGCCCCAACCCAGCTGGAGGACCATGGAGGGTCCAAGGATGGAGGCTGAGGGTGAGGAGCTGGCAGCCAAAGAAGGCCATCCACATCGGGGGAGCCCAGAGGGTCAGGGGCTTTTAAGGAATGGTCAGCAACTTGGGCTGGCCGGAGGGCACAGGGGTGGCTGTGACCCTGGAGGAGTCGGCAAGCTGGCCCGGGCGGGCTACTTTGGCATGTAATCATGCTTAGTACAGGGCCTCCATGAGGCCTTGGGGGTCAACAGAAGCCACCTTCACGGGTTTGGCTCCACAAAGCCCCCTCTGACCACCAGGTGGGAGCAGGGAGAGCGTGTCCAGAAGGGGCGTTCAGGAGGGCTTCCTGGAGGAGGAGAGCTCAGGGGGCCCAGAAAGGGAGAACCACAGGGGTAGAGACCTAGAAGCAGGAATGCTCTGGAACGCTCACCTGGGGAAGTCAAGAAGCAGGAAATGAAGGCAGAGGGCCCATGCTCCATCCTAGGACACGGAGTGGGGTGCTGCTCCCCACCACATACTCCCCTGCAGGCTCGGCCAGCTCACCTTCCAGTGTCCAGGGCAGACAGCAAGGGTCAGCAGAGCCAGGCAGGCCACAGCTCTGCACCTTCTGCAGCATGGACTCAGGCAGGGAGGAGCTGCCAGACCATGTGGGAGGTCTCCAAGCTGCCCCCAGGCCCCACTGGGGCTCATCTTACAGTGGGTGCCCCCCCATCTGCTCCATATGGCACAGTGACGGGAGATAGCACTGTCCTCCCCAAGGCCAGGTACCACTAAGTCCCTACAGACCTCACTGACCCCTCACCCTGATGCTTCCCACCTGCTCCGGGGCCTCAGAATCCTTAACCCAGCACTGTGGGCCAGCCACAAAGCGCAGGTTAGACCTGCTGTCCAAGAGGGGACCTTGTGTCTTCCCGATCTGGTGTCCTGGGTCATTTTACAGAAGGGACGACTGAGCCCCGAGAGGGGAAGACGCCTGCCAAGGCCACAGAGCGATTTCAGGACAAAACTGAGCCCGGGCCCAGCCTCCTACCCTGTGTCTCATCCTAGCTGCTCCCGCTGGCCAGCAGGGCTGGAGTGAGCCCTTCAGCGCCTCCCACCCGCCCATGCAAACCAGTTCAGCTGAAGCTGCCTTAGCGCTGTGCTGAGCAGAGATGGCTGCGGCTGGGGCTCTCCTCCATATGCCACCCTGGGCGCCTGGGCTCTGTCCCCAACCCGAGTTTGGGGGAAGCTGCTACTCACCACTGCTGCACCTCCTTCTCTGTGACTGCAAGAAAAAACAAGAGAAGCCGTTCAGCCCTGGGCCACCCTTCTGCCTGCCCACCTGGCGCACCCTGGTGCCCGGCCGCCCCGAGGGGACAGCACTGGGGTCTCCAAGTGTCTCCCAGCGCTCACTATGCTGCTGCTGCTGCTGCTGCTGCCAGAGTCCAGAAACACCCTGGGACACCCACAGTCACTTCTCCAGGAAGCCAGTGTCCAAACACATTCTTTCCCATCGCTCAGACTCTGGGGACAGGACGGCCAGGGAGGGCTCCATGGGGGTGGGGGCGGAGGTGCTCCCAGCAGAGAGGCCCAGACCCCCTGGCTCCCTCCTCACCACCCCTCCAGCCCCTCTGGGAGGAGGACACTCCAGGTTCTTTCACCAGAAAGACGTGATCACAGCCGAGAACCAAAAGCCAGATGAGCCAGAGAAACGGCTGACCTTCAGCCAGCACCGAGAGTCGCTCTTTACTGCACCAGGAAATGACAGCAAGGCTTGCTCTGAGAAGCACGGGGTCAGTTCTCTCTAGTCACCAAATGAGGACCTCAGACCTCTCTCCTTGCCTGTGTGACCACGGGACAGCACTCGAGCTCCCCGGGCCTCGTTTCCCCCACCTGTAAAGCAGGTGTAATAGCAGTGGCAGCTGCACACACAGCTGTCCCAGGAATTCAATCCTAGCAGGTATGGCAGGGCCTAGGTCCCCAAGCATGGGGCAAATGAGCTCGCCGTGGGCTTGTGGGATGGACAAACGACTGAGGGATGAATGGATGGACGCACAGGAAGGCGCAGAGAGGTGGAAGCCAGGAAGCACAGCAGCAGGTCCCTGGGGGTGCCTTGGAACTGTCTGTGGCCACTCAGACTCGGGGAGGCCACTTTATAAAAACTGCTCAAAGCAGTTGCCCTAGCAGCTGCCAAACACCAACAGCTCTAAAGGAAGACTGCACAGCTCTCTCCTGGCTCCAAACAGGGAAACTGAGGCCCCAGAGGCCAGGAAGAAGATCCAAACTCAGTTCCGGAATTCAGAACAAATGTCAGACCCCAGAGTGCACCAGAACTCTCCAATCCTCTCCTCCTCAGAGCCCCCTTTCCAGAAGCCCTGGTCGGAGATGGTCAAGAAGCCCCCGGGGCCATCAAGAAGAGGGCCAGGCCATGCTGGGAGGGGCCCTCTCCTGGAAGGCCAGGTCTGGTGAGAAAGAGTGCAATTTCTACGAGAAAATTCTGGCAAAGGGTGTGGGGTGGGGGTGGGTGGCAAGGGAAGGTGGCCCTGGGCTATGCAGGACAGGCTGCCCTGGACCTGCCACTCACACCTGAGGGGCAGCTGGGGCCATGGGGCTGACGCAGAAAGCAGGAACCTGCCAGGAGCTGAGGCCACCAGCTCTGAGCCAGGCCAGACCACCCGAGTTCAAACCAAGCCCTGGGACTCACCAGCTGTGTGTCCCTGGGAAAACCACTTTCCCAGGTTTCGTCATCTATAAAATGGGCTTGTTGGGAAGATCAGATCAGCAAGCGCTAGAATCGTCCAGGGTGGGGAAGCCTGTCCCAGCGAGACGCTGACCTTCTGATGGGTCTGCTTGCTGGAGTCAGCCTGCCAGGAGGCGGAAGGGCCAAGACGGCGCCTGCAGAGCCCAGGGTGCTCCCCAACCCCACCCTGGGCCAGCCAAGGAGCTGCATGAACTTGCACGACCTAGGCAGGGTCACTGCTGACCTCAGGTGAGCCTCACAGGGACAGAGAGCTACTCCCTGGGACCCCACAGCTCAGAGTCCTGACACCCCTGCAAGTGCCCTGCAGCCTCTCTGCCTCCAGCCTCCCCAGCAGCCTTGGGAGGTGGAGACCAGGGACATGGTTGGCTGCTCCCACTTAGAATTGTCCCCAACACAGAACACTGGATGATCAACAGGTGGCCAAGGCCAAGGGCCCATGAGCTGGGGTGAGAGAGATGAGCCCAACGCATTCCCAGAGGAACGGATAAATCTTCAGGAAACAGTTGAGCCCTCCAGTGTCCCCTGGCGCTATCCTAATGGCTTCACTACCTGGGGCCTTACAAGGCCTTCGAAGGCAACAGGCGGGCACCTTGCCAGGAGCCTGGCCACCCACCCCAGTCCTCTCCAGAGGCCAGGCAAGCCTGTGTACAACCCAGGCCCCTGCTCGCCAGCCACCGCCGCCCCTCCAGGGGAACCTGAGACACATCCCCAAGGTCCCTGCCCAAAACCATTCCCACGACCCCGTAAGGTCCCCCCCATGAAGATTCTCTCCGGGTTTTCTGTGAATCCCCCTTAGTTTCTGCTGACTTGCTTCATCTGCCTAGGCAGGGACTTCTGTAAAATCACCGACACTGCGGCTGGCATCTGCTCTCTAATACAGTAAGGAAATTACTTAAAAAAGAGCAAAGCCGCCCTACATCCTGTACCCAATCCTCGATACGCAGGCAGGATGGCTGTCCGTGCAGCGCCCCTGACAAGAATATTCACCCTGACTCCGATCCCGAGGACACAATCAGAGCACAGCAGCAAGGGGGACATCCGACGAGACAACGGGCCAGGACAAACAAGCCAGCACCAGGAATGTTCCGGAAAAGCCTAAAAAGGCACACAAAGGGGACTCCCGTGCCTGGACTGGGCTGAGACTCTGTGGCGGAGACACAGGGACACGGTCGTGGCTCTGCGGCTTTCCTAGGGGTGGCACCTGCGGGCTGAGGCTGCAGAGGAGGAAGTCCCTTTCTCCTGCAGCTGAGCCCCAAGGTGTTGAGGGCTGGACTCTGCAGCTTCTCCCACTGACGCACTGAGGAGAGGAATTGAAAGCAGAGAAGCGGAGAGATCCTGTGGGGCACATGGGCATCTGCACCGTGACCCCTCCATTCTCTCCAGTTTGCAAAATACAAAGTCGGGGGCAAAGGTTCGTCAGCCTGTGTGCCCACACACTGCGCCAACAGGGCCGAGGGAGCCTGCAGCTTGGGACACCACAGGCTCAGGGCAGGGAGACTACAGGGTCCAGCTTCCCTGGGCCTGGCCTTCTGCCAAGGTACGAGTGACCTTCCCAGGGGCAGCTCCCAGCCTGGGCCCAACCCCCTCCCCTAGAGCTTCCAACCAGGTGTGAAATTAACAGGGCCTCTGCCTCGGCCTCCACCTCCCCTCCATGGGTCCAAGTCCAAGCCTCAGGGTTGGGCAAGAATGGCAGACCTCATGCAGCCAGTCCCCTGGGTCCCCTGTCCACACCCAACCCAGCAACCCTGTCCTACTCCTCTCTGCCGCCCAAGGAACCCCTCTCAGTCCCAGCCTCTTGTCCTGCCCCGTCCCTGGGAAGTCCCCTTACAGGGAATCAGTCTCCCCACAAGTGCCACAAGGTGGGGGGTGAGTCTGACCAAGACAGGACGGAGGTAGAGAGGACGGGACCTTGGTGAAGGAGAAAAGCCCTGGCCAGGATCACAGGGCTGTGCATCTCTGAGCCTCGGTCTGCTCCTCTGTAAAGGGGACACACGCCTGGATCTGCCGGGTCTCTAGAACGAGGAGGATGTACCTAATGTGCCCAGCCGAGGCCAACCTGTGGGGACCCTGAGAAGCACTCAGCAGGACAGTAGGCCCCCAGAGATCAAGCTGCTACTCCAGGCTCCACCCAGCACCAGCTGCAGAGCTGCCTGAGCCTGCTGATGGGACCAGAGCGTCCCAGACTCACTGTCACAACCTGTTGACCTGCGCAGGAGCTCTGGCTTTGGCCATCTTTCAAAAGGGGCCGCCTTTGGGGCTGGAGCAGTGGTGGTTACAGCACTTGCCTGGCATGCACAGGACCCGGGTTCAAACCCCAGCACCACCCACACAACTAAGTGTCAGGGAAACAAAGGCCAGATGGAAAAATAAATAAAATTGACTCTCTCTTTCTCTCACTCTCTCTTTTAAAAAGAAGGGGGAGCTGGAGCGATGGCTCAGCAGCTACGGCACCTGCATGGCATGCGCAAGGACACGGGTTCAAACCCCAGCACCACACACACAACCAAACATCGGAGCAGCGAAAGTCACATAAAACAACTAAGTAAAACCGATTCTCTTTCTCTCACTCTCTCTTTAAAAAAAAAAAAAAGGGAGGGAGGGAGGGGCTCCTTCGTCAGCGCGCTCCTGCTTCCCGGCCAGGCTCATGGCAACACCTGGACTGAGCTCTGGATGCGGGCAGTCCTCCAGGATGGGCCACCAAGCGTGGGAGGCTGAGTCATCACCCTGTTGTGGCCACTTGTAAGCTGGGTTACCTTGCGCAGGTCATTCGGCCTCTCTGAACCTCAGAGTCCTCATCTCAAGGATGGGGTATAAACCACTAAGGGCACAGCCCTGGGAAGGGTTCTTGAGGAGTGGAGAGGATTCGGCAGCCTAGAGCAGCTGTTTCCGCCACACCGGCTTCCACTGAGCGCACCAAGAACAGGGCTGCAGAGGGCGGCCCAGCCCTTGTGCTCCACCAGCCTTGGCTGGGCAGGCTCTGTGCCAGGCCGCAGCAATGCCCATGGTGCCCGCGGCCTCCTCCCAGCTCCTCCTCCCTTCCACACGCTCCATCCCAGGAGCCCAGGATAAACACGGAGTCTGACTTTCATTTCCCTAAAGCAAGATGCCTCTCTCCTGACAAGCTCAGCGCAAACTCGTGGGAACAGAGAGCAACGCTGGCGGCCCCCGTGGAGGTGCAGCTGCAGCAGGAGGGACGGAGGGCAGGCCGCTGGCCACCCCAGGCCTGGTTTCAGCCTCCAGGCATAAGAGATGCCCCGATGTCCTCTCTGCTGCCCCATGCCGTCCCCACAGCAGCAGAAGGAAAACCCGCAGCCCTGGAAGGCGCTGATGCCCTGGGCCTGCTGCCAGTCGCCTCTTGCTAAACGAGACAGCGCCTTCTACCCTGGCACCATTGCCTGCGGTCGGTGCTCCCTCCACAAGGACTTCCCTGGGCCTCTCCTGTGCACAGCATCCCGTGCACCGGGCCTGCTCCTCGCACTCTCTGGGGCAGATCTGCACCCTGTGCCTGCCACTCCCAGGCTCCTCTCCAGCTTAGCCCAGGCTCTCTGGCTCCACATGGCCCTGGGGACTCCTCCACCTCCTCCTCCAGGGTCCCCTGGCCTACCCTGCAGTCCTGCACAGCTGCTAACAAGCCTCTCCCACCCTAGCTGCACAACTGGCCTTGGGGCTCCGTCCCCTCCACCTGCCCCTCCTCAGCTCCCCCCTCCAGCAGTTGTCAACATTCCAGGTCACTGTGCCTCTCCAGCCCTGGGCTGAAGTCCACTGGCAGAAGCAGGTTCTCTTCAGCCTCACCCCCAGCTGTGCTCTGCCTTAGCACCCCAGCAGAGCTTCCCCAGACGTGGGCACCCATGGGTGGGCAGGACGCAAACCCCTGTCCTCAGCCGAGCTGGTGCCCCCTCGCCCCAGGGACAGCACCCCCAGCCCTACAGGGAAGGTGATGGTGGTCTCCAGGGGACCTAGAATGCAGGGGTCTGCCTCTCCCTTCCCATCTGGACTGTGTCCCCATCCGCGAAGGAAAAATGTCTCCTCTTGCTCACAGCAGATATTAACTGGCCAGAGTCCCCCACATATGTGGGCTGGATGGGCAGCCACCTGTACCCCCCAACCACTGGGGTGCAAGAACTCCCCTGCTCCAAATCCCTCCCTATGCACCCTCTGTGGTGCGACCCCCTCCCGGGCATCACAGCCCCTCCCTGAGTTTCTAGAAGGCCTCACGCAAAGGCACCTGCGTTGCTGGGGGCAGGGTCCTAGCTGTTCACCTGACCACGCCCCTCCTCTTCCCCATCCCAGGAAGGAGTTGCTACAGAGATCCCGTCCCCTCCAGAAGCTACCTGGGTCCAGACCCTCCGCCCACCAGGTGGCCCTGGGCAGGGTGGCAGCCTCGGCCCTAACTGCAGCGCTCAGGTGCTGTCTGGTTCCGAGCAGGTAGACTTCAGCACGCAGGCGAGGTGCCAGGCACGGTCAGTACTGGATGTGGCGTGGTTGGTACCCGGCGCCTGTGCCAGGGTTAGGAAAGGCAGAAACCTGGCCGCCCCACACCGTTTCCGTAAATGCCCTTCGTGGAGAGCTCCCGGGCAGTCTGGGTGAGGCCGCAGGGCCCCACACCCTGCCGCAGAAGGAGCTCGCTCCCCAGGCGCCTCCTCCGCCTGCAGCCCGCAGCCCACAGGGCCCAGCCCCCGCCCCCTAGCCTCCTTGGCATGCGCTATTTCCACCCACGTTCACTGTGCCAGCCGGGCCAGCCCAGTGCTGGGCACACAGCAGTCAACAGGAAAGACAGGCGAGCCTGCCTGCTCCCCTCAGCTGGAGCCTCCCCTGCGCAGCTCACCCTCCTGCTGGGGACCTCAGGCCAGCACCCTGCCACCCACAGGCAGGAGTTATTGTGGCTGCCTTTGAGGCTGCTGTAGCCTGCCCTGCACCAGGCCCTTCACCCCCAGGATTTCGTCAGAGCTCTATAAGTTCTAGGGACACAGGCTATTGCTGTGCCCGCATCGTGACCAGGTCCAAGCTCACCCAGGAGGCCGGCTAGGACCAGCCCTGGCCTTGCTCCTGGCCTCCCAGCCTCCTCCCCTCACACTCCCAGCAATGGGAGACCTAGCAGGGATCTGCAGGGTGATGGCTGAGCCCTCCTCGGGGCACTGCACCTACAGGACAGCCTGTCCGGGGTGCGGGAATCTTCCATTCCACAAGACCCGGCTTCAGGAGTGGCAGCAGACAGTGGTCCCTCAGCACCTGAGCCGAGCCAGCTTTAACCCTGGCACACCTGCCTGTGGCCCCCAGAAGCTGCACCCCTCCCCACTGAGGGCCTTCTGCAGACAGTGCTCCCCACCAAGCGCTGCAAGACTGTGTCTCCTCCTCTGCTGTCAGCATAAAGGCAAACATGACAGGATGCAGGTGGCCAGCGAGGCCAGCACTCGCAAGCCCTGGACCCGGAGGGCGCTGATGCTATGCTGGTGATGACGGACAGTGTCAGAATAAAATGTCCGGGTCTCATTGTCTTCCGGGCGGGGGAGGCAGCTGGCAGGGCCGGGCTGCAGGGTCGCGCAAGCTAAGATGAGGCACTTCCTGCTACCGCCAGGGAGAGGAGGCAGGGGAGAGGCTACTCGGACACTCAAACCCCAAACCACATGAGCATCAGGGGTGGGCAGTGGAGATCGGAGCCCAGGCTCAGGCTGTAGCCTGGAGCTGACTGTACCCACGGAGGGACGCACCAAGGCCCCAGCATCGTGTCCAGCACTTGCCAGGTACTCTGCGTGCCAGGCACTGCGGGGGACAGGGTTTGGTACGTGCAGCCTAGCACCCCTTCACAGAGGGCCAGGCCCCCGCTCCCCTTGCTTTAGATGCATCCAAAGCAAAGCCTGAGGGGCCATGGCACCAGGGTAGAGTGTTTGCCAGACCCGTGCGAGGCCCTGGGTCCAAACCTGGCACTGAGGAAGAAAGAGAAGCCCGTTTGGTTTCCTCCCACGCCCAGCCTCAACGTCCTCATCTGACAAGTGGATAAAAAGACCCACTCCAACTAGCTCCCGAGTCAGCCACCACGCTTTGCCCTGGGGAGGCCCTGTGGTGCAAGCACCAAAGATGTCCCCCATAGAGCTCTGGGGCGCAGGGCTGGTGGCACTCCCGGGACTCAGGCAATCATGGCAAGAGGAGTTTAGTTCAAATCTCCTGCTCTGGCTCCAATATTTCTGTGAATGAATAACGTTACAATGCATACTGATTCCAATTTCTGTGTAAGTTAAATAAATTTCCCCAAAAAATCATCACCTGCAATTGGAGGAAGAGGCACTCTGCCGACTTTCCAGGAATCACTACGATATCACTAGGATTAGTCGCCCTTCCGGCTCCGCGCAGCCCTGAGCCAAGTCGCCAGCCTGCACTGATCTCATCAACGCCCAAGTGCGGGGACTTGGATCATCTTCGTTATCCAGAAAGGAAAACTAAGGCTCCCAGCAGCAAGGCCACCTACCCATAGGCCAGAACCAGGTCTAGGCGACGACAGAGCTTGCTAGAGACACCCACCAACACGTCCAGGAAGCTCACACTCCTCCCAGGCTGAGGTCCCTCCCCGGAAATGCTTTGGGCTCCTGGGGTTTTTATGTTAGAATATTTGCATATAAATAGATACCCTGGGAGGGGATCCAAGGCTAAACACCAAGTTCATTTACAATCGATAGACACCTTCTGTACACAGCCTGGAGGTGACCTTATATAATGTTTCAGATTTCAGACTTCAGCCCTCAAGGTGTACTACACCTCTGGCGTCTGACTGCTATGGTTTAGATATGAGGTGTCTCCCAGAAGTTCACCTGTGGGACAAGGAAAGGTTTAGAGGTAAAATGATTATGTTACGACAGCCCTAACCTGATCAGGGGATGGAGCCTCATGTAGGGATTAACTGGGTGATGACTGAGGGCAGGTGGGCTGTGGCTGGGGAAGGTGGGTCCTTGGGGGCATGTCTCTGGGATATATATTTTGCTCCTAGTGAGGGGAGCTCTCTGTCCCTCTGCTTCTTGGTGGCCATGTCCTGAGCCACCTTCCTCCGCCCTGCCTTTCCTCCATGACATTCCGCCTCACCTCGGACCCCGGAATGGAGCTGGCCATCTATAGCCCAACACCTCTGAAACTGCGAGCCCCCAGATAAACGTTCCCTCCTCTAACTGTTCTTGTCAGGTCTTTTGGTCACAGTGGCAAAAGACCTGGCTGAAACACTGGCTCTCCAACAAAGTCTCGCTGGTTCCCGTGGGCAAAGACCCTCAGTATCCGCTGTCTAAAAATGGCCTTGAACAAACACCTAAGTCACACTGGCACGGGGTCCAGCCCCGGCTCCATGTCCCAGCTGCACGTCCCTGGACCAGACAATAACCTCTCTGAGCCGTGTTCTCCTCAGCAGGAAACTGAGGACCATAAAACCGACCTTAGCAATCCCTTTAGGAAAAACGGCTGGAAGGGGCCGGACAGTGGCCTCAGGGAAGCAGCGTGAGGAAGGGCTTTGTCTCTGCAGATGTGGAAACCCCAGGGGCAGATCTGTGTGTCACGAGAGGTGGCAACTGGCGCACTGTAGGTGCTCAGCGTGTTCCTGTTGAATGCGTTAGGTGGGTTAGGTGGGTAAGGGGGGCAGCAGATGTTACTCCAGCTAATAAATGCCCTTGCTCCAAGGCCCTGCCTCCCCTCCCTCCTCTCCTGCAACAGGGCCGAGCCCCAAGCACTGTCCCCACCTGGAGCAGTCTCAGAACCTTCCAGAGTCCTGAGCATGGCCCTGAAGGGGGGAAGCCCTACGTCTGCCTCCTTCGGGCCTTGGAGGCCTGGGGAAACGTCAGTGTGCAGGGCTCCCTCAAGCCTGGATAACCCTTCCGATGCCTCAGAGCCCAGCCAGGTGCTCAGGGAAAGCACTGCCAAGGTCAGCCACGCAGGAGTCCCCGAGGCAACACACCTGCTCATTCTTCAGCAGCTGTGTGAGCCAAGACAAGTGAACATGCCTCTCTGAGCCTCAGTTTCCCTTTCTGCAAAATGGGGATGGAGATCCTAAGGGGGTGATTAGAAGGAACAACAGGAATTCTCATTCTTCATTCATCCAAAAATTAATTCCTCAGTGTTGTCAACCAGCCAGATACTGAGCTGGGCTCTGGAGCACGGCAGGGGCCCAGACGGGTCCTCATCAGGGGACACTCTTAGGCACACAACCACATAGCTGTCTCAGTAGCTGTGCTGATCAGAAGCGGACACTCAGGATGGATGGAAGTGCAGAGCAGGACTCCGCCTGAACTGGGGGGTCAGGGTGGGCTCCCTGGGAAGGGAGGCTGATCCAGAAAGGAAGGACAGGCAGTGGCCAGGCAGAGGAAGAGTGGGGTCTTCAGGAGGGACCCTAGGGACCCCAGGTCAGGCCACACAGCTCACAGGGAGTTCAAATGGCCCTGGGACACCACATCCTGCTAGAATAAAGCATGATCCAGAGGCGTGGTGTGGTTCAGGCGAGTGTCCCCAAATGTTAACAATTGCTACTGTTATTAATAAAGATGTCATGCAGCCAAGAGTAACGTGGGTGCCCAGGATGGGAGGGCACTGCAGAAAGTCATGGCCAGGCTGCCCACCTGCCCACCTCATCTGACAGCACAAGGCTTCTGCCTCCCCCATCTCCAGCCTCCACCCACTGGCCTCCAGCCTCCCACTTTAGTCCAGCCCTGGGAGAGGGCAGGAGATGCTAGTCCAGCCCTGGGAGAGGGCAGGAGATGCTGGTCCAGCCCTGGGAGAGGGCAGGAGATGCTAGTCCAGCCCTGGGAGAGGGCAGGAGATGCTGGGGCAAAAGCCACATCAGTTCCAGTGCCTAATGCCACAACCCACAGAGCAAGGGGACCTCTGAACGGAGGGGGGAGGAGGCCTCGGAGAGATTCCCAGACTGAGCGGAGAGGCAGGAGGGAGAGCCAGGCAGGACTGACAGGGACACAAGGAAAACCACCCCACCCCCACCGCCAGCACTCCCTTCCCCCTCTGCCCAGGATGCCAAAAGTGAGCCTGTCCCTGAGACTGCAGGCCCTGAAATTCTGTTCCTGAACTGCACTAGACAAACAGCTCCGGGAGGGACCCCGGAAGGTTCTGGGGCATGAATTCCAGGGCATCTGGCCAAGAGGTTGGAACGCAGCGGGCAGTGCTGGGTGCAACTCAGCCCTTAAAGAGCCGAGGGTGGAGGTGCGGCCCTGACCTGCCCTGGGGGGAGGGGGAGGGGACAACAGATGGGACTCTGCAGTGCTTGACCTGGACCCCCCAAGCTGGCTTGGCAGGAGGGCAGAGGCCACCAGGAAGCACAGGCTGGAGTCCCTAAAAGCAGGGCTGTGACCTTGCACACCCTGAGTGTGACATCTGCTGGTGCCCCCACCACCCAGGAGCATCTTGAGTGTGCCCAGTGACCACACATCAATCAGCTGTCTGTCCCCTCCTGGTGGGGCCCCTGCAGGGTCCTGCAGGGCTCTGAGGCCAATCCCTGTGGGCCCAGCTCAGCAGGTCCCCCCTGCAGTGCGGACAGGGAAATTGCAGCTCTGAGGAAGGCGGCAGGAGGTGGGGGTAGATGAGGGGACAGATGTTGGCCATTCTGCTCTGGTCACTTCCAGGCTGCGTAGCTGCTGGCCAGCACCCAGTCTTGGGGCGGAGTAGGCACAACACATGACTCCCGACCATCAGCACCATCCCCTCACCCCACCTCCCAGCCCCAGACCCTCTACGCATGGCCACAACACAATGGTGTCCTCAGAGTGGCCATACTCGATGTCTGCAGATCTGGGGATGCTACACCTCTGTGCCCACGCAAACCCTCCTGCCCGAGCCTCTCAGTGCCTCCTTAACAGCTTCTCCTCCCTCAGGTGGGGCTGCCAGGATGCCCAGGTGAATTCCACACAGAAAAAGGCTGAGTGCAGGCGTCCTGGCAGCCCTGCCCTGGGTCCAACAGGACATCGCGTCTCCAGGAAGCCGTCCGCATGCACCCAGGCCAGGTGATCCGCACCTTGTGCGAAGCCCGGCACTCATTCTGCCTCAAGTCTGCTTCCGACCCAGCACCGCAGCACGGAGCCAGCGGCAGCTGCCCCACAGCCACTTTCTGAATCAGGGACCCCCTGGCCGGATTCGCCTCCCTCAGGATGCAGGGCCCCAACCCTGCCCCCGACGCACCCCCAGCTCCACAGAGCCAGGCCCAGGACATGCGGGTGGAGGCCCTGAGCGGCTCCTCCGTGTCCGCTGCTGGCTGCCCTTGGTGCTCTGCTCCGGACGGGGCTTGTCACAGGCGGTGTGGAGACAACAGGCCCGGTGTGGCCACGAGGGCTGCACAGCCAAGGTGGGAGTCAGGACCACGTCCCAGGGACAGGAGCCGGGCGGCGGGTAGGGCTGGGGTGCTCGGGCACCTCCTCAGCGCAGCACACACACCATAGATTACGGAACAGACGGAGAGCGCTTGCTCCCCCCACAGGGCCCAAAATAGCCCCATCTCCTGCCTTTGAACGGAATCCTCGGTTCCTACGAAGAGGCAGGTGCAGGACAGGCCAGAAGGAGGGGCCTGGACTGTGGAAGGCCAGGATCCCCGGGACAGAGGGAAGGTCCCCACCAGCCGGGACGGAGGAGGGGTTGGGGGAGAAGGGCCGTGCGCAGTCACCAGCTCTGTCCTTCACACCCGTGCTTCTTCACTCTGACAAACACTCCAGGCTGCACCCTGGGACCACACAAGGACATGGCTGCATCCTCACGTGCTCACAGCTGAATGGTAGAGTTAAACAGGTTGTCCCCACCAGGTCCCAGGGACACTTCACATAGAAGCAGCCCTCAGGCTTCGGTGCCAGCTGTCATCCAGAGGAGGCAAACAGAGGGCCACGGGGGCCTCCGAGCTGCCCTGAAGCTGAGTTGGGGGCCACGCATCAACGAGGACACAGCCTGCAAGAGGCGCTGGCTCCCACTGGTGTGAACCACGGCTCGCGGAAGGAGGGACTGGAAAGTCTGGGCGCACTGTCCCTTTCGCCAGCGTCTGCATGGGGATTCCCGCCCTTATCCTGAGAGGCAGGATCAGCTCCATCGGCCCATTTTACAGATGGCCTGGCCACAGCCTAAGCACGCAGCAGGTCCCTGAGCCCCTGACACTGTCAGCCAGACAAGACATCACACCTCCACGTGCCTCCCCGCAGTTCCGCAGAGAGAGCACAGGGCTCAGACAAGGAAGGTGGCACGGCACTGGGAAGAGGCGATGGAGGGACTTGAACCCAGCTGACTGGTGTCAAACACAGAGCTCTTTCTGGTTCCCACAGTGGTTTCTTGGCTAAAGAAAAAAAAAAAAGGCCAGTTTCTGTCCCCCGAAGAGCTGTGGAGGACCTGGGTGACCACGGCTCCCAGGCTGGAGAGAGGGAATAGCGCCCTGAGCCCGCTTCCCAGCTGAACCCAGGCCTGCGGAAAAGACAGCAGCGCGCTATTTCTGCCCTGGGATGAACACCCCTCCCCGCCACAGCCCTCCCCGCCACAGCCCTCCCCGCCAGCAAATCCAGAGCAGGACCCGGCAGCTGTCCCGCACCCCGCCTGGACATCCCTGCCAGGGCTCCCCCTGCAGGGAGCACCCATGTCACAGACAGAGGGCAGCCAAAGGCGCAGCAGGTGGGGCTGGCGAGGACCCAGACTCCAGGCTCCCTGGCCACCCCCTCACGGGGGCTGGCCAGCTCGGTCCCCTCACCTGCCCACCCCGGGCAGTGGGATGGAGGCAAACAGAAAGTTCCAGGTGTTTCTACAGAGCCAATGGGCAGCTCTGGACTGGGCACTGCACAGCCACCAAAGGCCACAAGACATGGCCCAGTCCTCTGTCACTGTGCACCTGAGTCCACTGTACCTGTGAGAACTTGGTCTCTTCCTTTGTCTGACACTTTTTTTTTTTTTGATACCAGGGACTGACCCAGGGGTGCTTTAGTACGGAGCCACATCCCAGCCCGTTTGTTTTATATATATATATATATATATATATATATATATATATATATTTTTTTTTTTTTTTTTTTTTTTTTTTTTTTTTAGTCAGGATCTAAGTTGTCCAGAGCCTGGCCTTGAACTTGCAATCCTCCTGCCTCAGCCTCCTGAGTGGCTGGGGTTAAAGGCGTGCACCACAGCCCCAGGCTGACAGACACTTCTTTCTTTCTTTCTTTCGTTTTTAATAAAGAGAGAAGGACAGGGGTTGGGGATTTAGCTCAGTGGCAGAGTGCTTGCCTAGCATGCTCAAGGCCCCAAGTTTGGTCCTCAGCCCTGAAAAAAAAAAAAGAGAGAAGGACAGTGAGAGATAGATAGATGAGAGAGAGAGAGAGAGAATCAATTTTTATTAAGTTTTTCACATGGCTTTCGTTGCTCTGACACTTAGTTATGTATGTGGTGCTGGGGTTTGAACCCGTGTACTCGCACAAGCCAGGCAAGCGCCGTAACCTCCGAGCCACGGATCCAGCCCCTGACAGACACTTCTTGAGGCACCTGGGCCATATGAGGCTCCGCAGGGCAGGTGGCAGCCAGGGGTGTTCTCAGGCCACGTCCCACTCCACACCCCAGCCTGCAGACACCCTGACAGAAGGAACGGTGCCAACACTGTGAAGTAGGTTTCACTCCTGAGCTTGCGGGACGGGAGGACTCTACGAGAGTCTTGAACAGAGACGGATGGAGTAGCGGCAGGGAAAGCTGGGGACAGGGGACAGGTGCCCCAGTATGCTCCTGTCAAAGCTCTCTGGAGCCTCCCAAGACCACCTAGACCACCTTCCACCAGGCCTCAGGTCTGCCTACTTCCTGAAGAAACCCAAGGAAGAAGCTGCCCCCAAACCCTACAGGAGACAGCACCCCTGGAACCAGCAGGGCCCTGTGGTCACAGCCGTGGATCCTATTCATTAGGAGGCTGAGATAGGAGGATTGCAAGTTGGAGGCCAGCCTTAGCAATTTAGTGAGCCCCTAAAAAGCTTAGCAAAATGCTGTCTCAAATACAAAAATAAAAAGGGCGTGTGGTGTGGCTCAGCAGTAAAGTACCCCTTAGTTCAACCCCCAGTGCCAAAAAATGAGAAGAATCCTGCCCACTGTCCAACCTCACTCTGGGAATCTAGGAGCGTGGTCAGCATTGCACCCTGCAGCGACGGCTGGGCTGTGTCTGGGGATGGGGCACCCATGCCCCCTGGCAGGCAGCTCCAAGGTGACAAGGCTCACAGACATCATGGGAGGTGGGCGCACAGTGACACAAAGACCTGAGCCCCAGAGGTTACGGAGGCTGGGAGGCCTTGCCACGCCCTGAGTTGCCTGGGCTTCCTCTGACCGCCTGAAAAGTGGGCACAAGAGTCCCTACTCCCAGCCACAGGGAGGCCTGTACTCAGCATAAGTACTGACTCCACTAAGTCATCACTGCTGCCATCCTCCAGGCCCGCACGGGCGGGGCTCCGGGCACCCCCACTGCCGGGGCAGGCCCCGCCTGGGAAGCAGCAGCTGTGCCCCCCCCCGGCTCCTCCCCCAGGCACACCTGCATTTACAACCTGCAAAGCGCTGCCCTCACACACCGCAGGCGCGTGCCAGCAGACGTGCCGCTCACCCACTCCTGACACACACACAACCCCGTAACTCACGCTCGGAGCGTGCACACGTGACCCACAGTGCCCACCCTGCCTGCGACGCCCACGGGGGCACCCACCCTCGCTCACACCCCCCAGCAGCTCGAGGCCTGGCGTCATGGCCCGGGGTGAGCTGCAGGCTCCAGGGCTCCAACCCAGCCACACCACTCCCCGGCCATCCGGCCGCGGGCCAGCTCCTGCCCGTCTGAGCTTCCCTGTGCTCATCCGTAGAATGTAGGGACCCACAGGGTTCCCAGAGAAGCCAAGGACGTCAGAACACAGAGCAGACGGGCCTGGTCTCAGGTCGCTCTGCAGCCAGGACCTCTGCTCAGCCCTTGCTCCCTGCTGCTGAGCAAAGGGGAGCGCCCCAGGGGGCCGCCTTCCCTGTCTCCCACTTCTACACCAACACGGAGCTGCAGGGACGCCACAAGCCCCACCCACGGATGAGAAAACGGAGGTCACCAGACGCCAGGGCCCAGCGCACCGCGTTCCAGGCCCTGGTGCGGCTTCCTCATGATGCCTCACCTCAGGCCACTGGAGTCCTACACAAGGAAACACCGAGTCCCAGAGGGGACGAGTGACTCCAAAGTCCCCGTCCAGGCCACAGTCAGGCTGGCCCTGCACCCAGCTCATGTGCCCAGGTCCTAATCCCAGCACGCCACTGCTCTCCTCGCAGCCCAGCAAGCCCGGATCAAGCCGGCAACCGGCTGGCCCAAGCGCACAGGCCACTCATGTTTACACCCTGATGGCGCCCAGGGCCTGGGACAGCTGGCTCCGTGACTGCCCAGCAGCTGGCCACCTGCTCCTGTCCCCTGCTGCAGCCAGAAGAGCAATCAGTGAGCTCTTGCTACCACCCGGTCCCTGCACCTGCCTGTGGGAAGGTGCGGCCACCCATCCCCTCTCTACACAAGGGGTCCGGAGCTCAGGGAGGTAAACGGCCCCACATCACACAGACAGGAAGCGGCAGAGTCGACCTTGAAGCCCTTGTCCTCTGCCATCCGGCCCTTGGCCGAGATGTGACCCCAATTCCCAGCTACCTGCCCGCCGCATGCTGATGCACAGTGTTCTCCGCCCCAGGAAATAGATCGGACCCAGGAGGTGCAGACTGTCCAACCTGTCGTGCTGGGGACAGGATGAGCCTTGGAATTCAGACTGGTTTTCTTTGCCAGAGTGCTGGAGATATTTAGGCCAAGACGAACCTTCCCTGAAGTCTTCGGAAAGGAAAGCAGGACCCCATCAGCCAGCTCACCTGGCTCAGCGGGAGGAGCCCCGGCGGTCAAGGGTCCTAGATTCCTGCCACATACTTGTTTGCGAGCACAGGGGAGATAATATTCTTCCCCCGTACCCAATTTGTCCACTTGGGAAACAAACACATCAGGCCATAATGACCCCAAGTCTCCTCCAGCTCAAAGATTCCAGGATTCTCCGTCCGAGTCATCCAAGAAATCAGCTGGAACGCTGAGCTGCCTCTTTTCCTCCCCACAAAATTGGCATTGATTAAGAAAAACAGTAATACCCAGTGCTGGCAAGAATGTGGGAAAGCGGGCACTCGCTCACCCACTTCTGCAAAATTGTAAATAAGCATATCCTTTCTGAAGAGCAGGCTAGTGATTTTTTTTTTTTTTTTTGAGAGGACAGTGAGAGAGACAGAGAGAATCAATTTTTATTGAGTTTTTCACATGGCGTTTGTTGCTCTGACACTTAGTTGTGTACGTGGGTTGCTGGGGTTTGAACCCATGTACTTGTGCATGTCGAGTAAGCGCCATAACCACAGCCCCCCTCTCTCTCTTTAAAAAAAAAAACGCTAAAATATAAAAACAAATAAAAATCCTGCTTTCAGAAGAAGTTAATGGCATGGACAGACCTTCCTATCAAATTCAGAAAGGAAGTAGATAATCACAGATTCACACGGTGATGGACTCTGCACCGAGTCCTTCTGAGCCTTCCTCCTAACTAGGTCCGGAATCTGGCCTTCCTATCATCCCAGCGACACCCTAGTCCATCCCCATGACCACCCCTGATCTCAGCTACTGCCCCCCATCCATTCTCGGAACTGTAGCCAAGAACAGTCTTTCCAAACCCAAATTGCCTGCCTTCCAGAGCTCCCCACCCATCTTGGAAAAAGTCCAAACACCCTCCCAAGGCCCTCTGGAGGCATGTGGGCCCCGCCCACTCACTAGCAGTGCTCCCCAAGGCTCCACGGGGCTCAATTCCAGCCCAGGAAGCAGAGGAAGCTGTGTCCACCCCAAGTTGGCCTTGGCCAGAGAAAGGACCGGCACCTCACGCAGCAGATGGGAGACCTCTCTGGTGGAGGGTGACACAGAAGCTATGGAAGGAGGCCGTGCTTAGAGGCCCCATGAGCCTCGGCACCGGCCAGCCTCAACCTCTGTCTGCACAGGAGGGAAGGCTTCTGACCCACTGGGCCCCTCCTGCTGGAGACTTGCACCCTGGAGGCCAGCAGCTGCCAAAGGAGATTGGAAGGGGTACCATGCAAAATTCTTCAGCTGCCCAGACTCCTCCAGCTCCAAGGCCACCCCAAGGAAAGGGCCGGAACCCCAGGACATCTGGCCTCCAAGCCCTAACCCCTCCCAGGGAGTCTGCTGCCAAATGGCTGCACTCCCTTTCCGGCCTGCTCTGGGGCTCAGAGCGTTCTCCCACACGCATCGTGGAGTCGTGCGGGCAGAATCACAGCCGAGGACGCTAGTGTTCAGAAGTGGGCCATTTGCCCAAGGTCACCGAGTCCATGGGGGATCCAGCCTTGTTCTCCAAGAAATTAAGTCCTCTCCTAACCACACCACAAGGCCACCTTGTCTACAGCCAGGTACACAGGACACACAGGACTGCAGAAGTTACCTCCCTTCCTATGGTCTGTGCCTTCCTCACGTGACCATGGGGACCTCGGCGCTTATCCCAAGATGGGTGCCAGATCCTGCCTCCCTCCCCAAAGCCTCCCATGCCTTGCCCCACTCTGGGAGATAGAGTTTGGCAAGAGGAGTAATGAATGGTTAGAGAATGTTCTTTATCCCATAGAAAGGGACCCACGTGGGTGCCAGGACAGCCCCAAATCAGAGACTCAAGGGTCCAACTGGTGACACCCGGCACCTCTTGACCTCAGACTCCACAGGAGCCTGCTCAGGGTCACAGAGGCACTGGGGTTGACCAGCAACGTCACCTGACCCTCCACAGCTGCTCCATCAAGCACCATCCTGGGCACTGGGGGAGAGGCAAAGGAGACTCCAGGTTGGCTGGAGTCAAGGCCCAGCCAGGGCTGACCAAGAGGACGAGGAGCCAGGAGCAGTGGCAACCCCTGCAATCCCAGCGACTGGGGAGGCAGAGGCAGGAGGATCGCACGTTTTAGCCCAGCCTCAGCAATTTAGTGAGGACCTAAGCAACGTAGCAAGACCTGTCTCAAAATAAAAAACAAAAAAGGGCTGGAGACATGGCTCAGCAGTACAGCTCCCCTGGATTCAACCCCCAGTATCGCAGGGGCAAAAAAAAAACAAAAACAAAACCACCTTCATATGCCTTCCATGCCAGGTACGAAGGCCAGGGTCACAGGAAGAGATCTCTGCGCAGAGGTGAAATCTGTCCACAGAATATATTTAAGGCAAGTTGAAAATGAAGCTGAATTGTATACAAAAAGAACAAAATTAACGATGACTGCTCGGTCGCTGACCGTTTACCACGTGCGCAGTAACAGGCCAGCGCTGTGGGTATGTGACCCTGTGGACTTCTCACATCCCACGAGCACCCCATCTTGCAGGTGAGGAAATTAAGGTTCAGCTAGAAAAGAGGGCTGGCCTGCCCCACAGGGATACAACAAGCTGGCAGAGGGTGGGCTCCAAGCAACCTGACCGCTGATCCCCAAGTCCTGGACAAACAGGGGCGGCTGAGGGGCCTCCTCCCTGCTTGCTAACCTGCCACTCCTGGGCGGGAACCAGGTCAGGTAGGTTGGGGAGTGGTTTACCTGGCACTGATTTAAATGTTATCTGCAAAGGAGGAAAAAAGAAACCTGGTCTAGGATGCTAAGCCTGAAAGACAGAGGGATTCGTAGGCTGAACCCAGATGTATCTGGCGAAGGCCAGAGCAGGGGCCTTCACACTTTCCCCGCTTGCTCCCCCCAACAGACACAGGCAGGAGAATCACCCGGGGATGGCACCCAACACCAACGCAGACATGAACATCTGGAGCTCCCCTTAACCCACTTGGCCTTGTAGCCAGACATGCACGAGGTGGCCAAGAACCCCCCTTCCCTCACATATCAGAACCCTGGATCTCCAGCTGGGGATCCCCACAACCAAGGTCTGCAGGACACCTGTCAAGGATGCAAAGGGTGGCCCAGGCACCTTGAGATTTAACAAGCTCTCCAGGAGACGGTGACATTGGAGAGTTGTTCCTGCTTAGCTCTTCTCTTAACCCCTCCCCACTCACAGAACCCCCTGAAACAAAGCAGATGGTTCCACTCCCCATCAGAAGGAAGCCCGTCTGGGGACCCAAAGGGCTGCAGGCTGTCTGCCTGTCCTGCTCCAAGACTTCACTCAACAGCTATGTGGACCTACTAAGTGGCAACACAGAGGAGACAGCTGTCAGCCACTCAACCAGGGGCCCTGGAATCAACAATGGGGATGGAGAGGAGGCAAATGAGCCCACCACCGCCTCCCCACACCTAATAAGGGCTCCCAGAGAGGAAAAGTGCCCAGGCTAACTCTCTCCCTGAGCAAAACTGTTCCAGGTCTCCAAAGACCTTTAAAAATAGCTCGGCCCAGCAACAGCGGGCCAGCTCCTAACAAAGCCTTGTTGACTCAACTTCTCCCAAGGCGGACGAGTCAGCCCCAGAGAGGGGCCTGGACGAAAGGACTCCCCACTGACCCAGGCACCTTCCCACCCAGAATCTCCCCTCGGGCTTAAGGCAGGAACCAGACAGGGGCACAGAGGCACTGTTGGGGTGAGCTCCGAGGTCTCTCCCCGGGCTCAGCTCTGGGGTGGCAGACCTGAGTGTGAGTCCCAGTACCACCTGGAGAGTAGCTGGGGCACCTTGTGCATGCCACGTCACCGCCCTGAGCCTCGATTTCCTCAGCTGCACATAACCAAGCAACAGGACCCATGCACAGGGCCACTGTCCTGGAGTTGATGTGCTAACCACGGACCATGCGCTCCATCAGCAGAACCCTGCTTCGCTAGACCAGCTGGTGGCCCCCTGCCCCACCCTGATGGAAACAGCCTGCTGCGGCTCATGACACCATTCCTGGAGAAGTCCACGTGCCTTCTGCCTCCCTAGGTCCTACCTGCAGCCTGTCTGCTAACTGCTGTGGACTGAGCTTAAAGAAGGGTTCAGCAAACCTTACAGAACATCAGCCTTGGAAAGAGAGCGGCCCCTGGGCTAGGAACTTCCACCCTCTGAGGAGCAGGTACTGGCCAAGACCTCCCTGCGGCACAGTTCCACCAGAGCTTTCGGGAAATCCCCCTTTGTTTCCAGCACACAGGGTGAGGGGCATGGGGCTGAAGCGTGGGCTTGGCCAGACCTTCCAACGTGCCCAGAAGACTGATGGGGTGGGGGGTGGGGGCAGAGGCTGTGCAGAGCACCAGACCTGGCTGGGAAACCTCCATGGACACCAGGGTTGGCCTTCAGTCTGCTGCCTCCAGGGTGGTGCAGCTGCCCAAGTACAGCCCCGGGGCCACTGACCCCTCTAAGTCAAGCAGTGGGCAGAGAGGCCCATCCAGCGAGCATCCTTCTCACCATCCCCAAGAAAAGACAGGGTGGGGAGGCCCGGCCCGGTGCCATAGCCTCTGGAATGCAGGCCACCCCCAGAGAGGCTGCAGGGAAGGGGAGACCTGGTACGGAGAAACTGGAGATGAGGGGGAGAGTTGTGAAGTTGGGCAAGTGAAAGGAGACCCAGGCGCACGCATCTCCGGAAGTCCACACTGGACAGACCTTCCTTTGGGAGCTGCCCAAAGGGTTAAATGATCAAACCCACCAGATCAGCTACAGCTGATCCATTTCCGGTGTGAAAGGGACGAGAAGGACCGGAGGATTCGGACTAAATGCGGCAACCGACGCGGCGCCCGGGACCCTTCCCCCGTCACCGCCACCAGCTCTCCGCCAAGTCCCGCCACCCCCCACACACGATCCGGGCCAGGGAGGGGGCGACAGGCCAACCTCGCAGTAGCAGCAGCAGCGGCAGCATCGTGATGCATGAATCACCCACCCGCCGCGCTCCTGCCAGTCGGCTCCGCGCAGCGCAGCGCGAGCCCCGCGGCACCCGGGCGCCCCCTCCCGGGACCCCCGCCCCCCCCCCGGCGCCCCCGCCTCTGCGGCGGGCCTGCGGGGAGGGCGCGCGGCCGCGGCGGGGGCAGAACAATGGGCCAGGTGCGCGGCCGGGGCGGGGCCGGGGGGAGGGGCGCTCACAGTAGGTCTTCCTGGTCAGCTCCTCCACGACCTCGGGCTTCAGCTTGCTGTTGGACTTCCCCATCCTCGGCGCCGCGGCCCCCGCCCCCCGGGCCGGACCCGGTCGGGGCGCCCAGCGGGAGCGGCCGGGCCGCGCGGGCCGGGGCGGGGCGCGCGGGGGGCCGGCGGGCCGGGCCGGGGCCGCGCCTTTGTCTGCGCCGTGCCCGCGCGGCCCGGGCGCGGGGCTGGGGCGCGCGGCGCGGGGCCGGGGCGCGGGGCGGCCGCTGGAGGCCCGGGCGGTGCGGGCGCCGCGGCGCGGGGCTGCGCTGGCAGCCGGGTCGTCCCTGGTTACTGGGCTCCGCGGCACATGCTCGCTGCTGCGCCGCCGCCCTGCGCCGCCCGCCTCCCGCCCGCACCGGCGCGCCAGGGGTGGGCCCCGAGCCGCCACTCAGCGCCGGCGCCACCTCCCCCAGCCGCCGGCTCGGCCCCTCTCCGCCCCGCGTCCCGGGCGGGGGCGCCCGCACCCCCTCGGCGCGAGCGGCGGGGAGGCCGGGAGGCCGGCGGGAGGGAGGCCCGGGCCCTGCCCCGAGAAATTCATTCATTCCACGCGGATTTGTAGGACGCACCGGAGGGCTGGGGGTCGGACACGATCGGCGCCTGGGGAAGGTGACCTCCAAGTCCCGGGGACCCGGGTTCACTCAACCGAAGTGGGTAGGGAGGCCGAACCCCGGAGCAAGGGCGCGCTTCTCCTGCTGCAGTGACCCGGCCGTGGATGGGACGGAGCCTGGCCAGCCCCTCTCCCCAAGGAGCTGATCTGTCCCCACGCCCATGCAGGGGTTTCAGCAGGGCTACCTCCCCTGGGTCTCTGGCCTGTGTGGAACGACTTGGGCAAGAGTGCACCCAGACCTGGGTGCACAGGGCTCAGTGGATGGGGGCCGGGGTCCAGGAGAGGCCAGCATGGCCTGGCCCCCATCCTAAATGTCAGCACATTGACACACCTTTCTGACCCTCCTTCCCCGCTTTATTTTATTTCTCCTTAGCATCAGCCCCAAACATACTCTGCTTTGTTCTGTGGGGTTTCCCGGCTCCTCCACTAGAATACAAGTGCCGCAGGGACAGGTGTCACCACACCAAGGCCAGCAGCAACCTCAGTAAGGAAAGATTGTAGATGTGCCTGGGATGGCGCAGCCCCCACGTGGGCTGCCCAGGACCACCCGGTGGAAGGCAGTTTCTCTGTGTCCCACCTTTTCAGTGTTGGGGCCTCAGGCTCTCCTGCAGCCCTGAGGAGCCCTGAGTAGGGCAGAAGCTGCCTTTCCTATCTCCAGACCACTCCCAGCCTCTCCCCTGAAGGCCCCGCTCAGGCCCTGGAGGCCTTCGCTGGAGGACACACTGCTTGCTTGCATTCTGAGCCCACAGCTGGAGGCACCGGCTGAAGCCTTGGGAGCAGATGCCCCAACCATGAGGACCAATTCAGAGTGGACACCAGTGAGAGACACATAGTGAAGAGCTCCCAGCTCGACAGCCTGGTCCCAGCATCTTGCGGTGGGGAGGGAGGGGACTAGTACCTGGTGGCACAACAGCCACAGAGTAGCAACCCAAGTCCTGCTGAAACCCAGGTCTCGTGTGCTAGGCACTGGGGTCACCATCATGGCCAATGTGGTGGCTCACAGACCTGCCCCAGCCCGTCCCACAGCAATCACAAACACCGCACAAGGAACAGAGAGGGCTCTGGGGACGAACATGGAGTCAGGAGGTTCTAGAGGCTTTTGCTGACTCTTCCTTCATTGGGAAAATATTCAGTGAGCTCCTCCTATGTGCCAGGGCCCAGGGGCTGTAGACAAAACCCTGCCATCATAGAGCTGACACTCTAGTGTGGTACAAGCAATAAATGTGTGAAAGTAGGGGCTGGAGCAGTGGCTCAGTGGTCACAGCGCTTGCCTGGCATGTGTGAGGACCCGGGTTCAACCCCAGCACCACATACACATCAAAGTGTCAGAGACACAAAGGCCAGATGGAAAATATAAATAAAATTCATTCTCTCTCTCTCTCTTAAAAAGAAGGCTCTCTCAGAGGTGACCACAAAGGGTGGGGGTGGGAGGGGATAGATGTTTCTTTCCCCAGTACTGGGGTTTGAACCCAGGGTCCTCTACCACCATTTAACTTTGAGGTAGGTCTCATTAAGTTGCCCAGGCTGGCCTGGACTGTGCCATCCTCCTGCCTCAGCCTCCTGAGTTGCTAGGATGACAGGTGTGGCCACCATGCCCTGCTTAGCTGTGGGGTTTTCATGGTGAGGGTCGCTTGCTGAGAAGGGCTATGTGGCGAGGGGAGGAGGGAGTCAGGGGAGCCACCTCGGGGCCTGGGTGGGATTTTCAGGGTGTGTTAGTTTTCTACCTGCATACCACGGGCTGGATGAGTTTAGGGTTCTGGGGCTGCAAGGTCCAGGGCTGGCGTCTGGCAATGGTCTTGCTGCCAGGGTCCCAGGCAGTGGAAGGCATCATGGAAAGGGCATGTGTGTGTATGTGTGTGTGCATGCGTGTGTGTGTGTGTGTGTGTGTGTGTGTGTGTGTTCTGATCTCTGGCTTCTCATAAACCACTGCATCAATCATGGGAGCCTCACCTAATCTTAATCCCCTCCCCGAAGCTCCACCTCTTAACATCATAGTCGGATTAAGTTTGTGTCCTCTTAATACCTCACAGTGGGGAATAAATTCCAACACTTGAACCCTTGGGGTTCACTCAAACCACCGCAGAGCCAGGAGGGAAGCTGGGTGAAGAGGAAAGACTCCGGTCTGACTGTATTTGCTGGGCCCCTCGACTGCTGCTCAGGGACCTACTCCAGGCAGACGGTGACCAGAGGTGATGGCAGCAGCAGCCGGAAGTGGTGGGGCCGGGCCTGGTGAGACAGGGGGGCCCTGAGGAGAGCCTTGAGGCTGCGGTGTATTCCAAGGGGAGACAAGTGCTGCTGGGTTGTGCTGAGCAACCAGAAGAAAGGGCCTTCTGCTTGACAAAGTGGGCAGGGGACAGTGTGGGGCAGGAAGGGCTGGAGTTGGGGAAGGATGAAATGTGAAGTGGACACCATGCACAGAGGCGGAGGAGGCTGGGGACGCAGGACTCGAGACCAGGGCAGCCCGGGCTGCGGGTAAAAGCAGGAGGCGTCCTGGCAGAGTCTGGATGAGGTCACCAAGAAGCCAGAGTAGCCCATGGACGTCAGATCAGTGGCGTCAGCAGCGAGGGGGAGAGAGCACCAGGAGCGTGGGGGATCCTAGAAATGGTGGGAGGATAGGAGGGGCGTGGCTTAGGAGGGAGGGTGCTGCCCAAGAGCTGGCCAAGCAAGGGTGTCCCAGCCCCTGGTGTGGGGACAGAATGTCCGGAGGTCTGGGTCTTCAAACCAGCCACACCCTCTGTCCTGCTTTCAGCCCCAAAGGGTCCCTGCCCAGTCACCCTGAGCCACCCAGGACTGAGGGCTCAGATCACTGTCCCTGCGCCCTGGCTGCTCTCTGGGAAGAGGCTCCACTTCCTTCGGGCCTGGAATTTGGTGCTTAAGAGAAGAAAAGGGGGGGGCGGACTCAACCAGATTGGTGGTGAAGAGGGTGCTGCCCCTCCCGTGCTGGTTGGAAGGGAGGGCGAAGGCCCTGGAGGAGCCCAGGAATCTGAGCAGCCGTGGATCAGATGAGGGGAGGCAAGGGGATGGCTGGGGGCTGCATCCGAGGTGACAGAGGTCAGGGGCAGCTCCCTGCAGTCCTGAATGGGGGCTGCCTGAGCAGGCCCAGGTTTCTGTAGAGTTGTGATCTCGAACGTGGGACCTGGGCTGTTTGCAAGATGCCCAGGTAAGGGTGCTGAGTTTCAGGTTAAAAAAGAAAAAGGAGGTCATAAACCAGCGCAAAGATGAACCAAACACACACCCAGCGCCGGAAGCAGCTGGAGGCCGCGGCCCAGGCGGCAGCGCTCTCCTCAGCAGGGTGAGATCACATCGTGTAAAATTCTCCTCTCGTCTGCATTTTTTTCCTCACCCTTTTTATTGAGATATAGTTCTCCTATAAAATCCCCCACTTTCAGCAGTTTTCAGGAACTTCCTGCGCTGTGCTCCCTCACACTGTCTAATTCTGGAAGCTCCGCTGTGCGCGCTGCAGACTCCAAACTTTGGAAAGAAAGGTTTCTGCAGCCGTTCTGCTCATCCACGGCCGAGGAGGACGCCTTCCTGACCCAGAGACCTCTAACGCTGAGCTCCCTGGCCCAGTTTCCCCAGGCCCTCTGGGCGAAGGGGACCAGAACGCGGTGGGGTGTGGCAGGGGCCCTGCACTTGAACCCAGCCGCGGGTCCTCCCGCTGGCCTTTCAGCCACGAGGCCCCCAGTCTTAGTTTAACACCCCCCCAGTGCGACTTGGGAAGTTGCAAACTGAGATGCTGGACAAGGGCGACATACACACAGCAGGCCCTAAAGGTTCCTATGAAAGAAAAAGAATGGGAAAAATATGTGATTAATCTGTTTCGATTACACATCCAACCGATAAGGTAAATAAAATTGTTAAAATGAGTTCCTCCTGTTTCTTTTTAGTTTTTGCTAATGTGCTGATTAGAAAATCAAAGTACCTATGTGGTTCTGCTACATTTCTGTCGAGCTAGGGTCTCCATTCAAACAGCACCTCCTCCTCCGAGGAGCCGCCCTGGATCCCCCAGGTGACTCAAGCCCCTAACCGCACACCTGCCCCTAACCGCACACCTGCCCATGACAGCACCTGTTCCCTCAGTGTCACGGCATGTGATACAAGGGTGCTGCAGAAGTCCTTGCCACTCTCTAGGCTGGGTGGCTACAGGGAGGACACATGCAGCCTCCGCAACCCTGCCCCCCAGGTGCTGTCTGCAGGGGAATTATTTGGGAGGCCCTGGGTTCTGTCCCCAGCTGCTGGGAGGGGCTGGCTGAGTGTGGCCCAGTGAAGGGGAGAGGAAGGAGGGGGCTCCCCATGAACCCAGCCTGGAGTGTGCGGCTCTGAGGACCAGGTTTAGTCTGAGTCCTGGGTGGATTTTGGTACATTGATTCCAGGTTCATACACAAATTTGATCTGAGGGGAGGGTTTATAAGAACAGCGATGTTACGCGGTGTTCACTGCAGCAAGCTTCACGAAGGCCAAAATAGGGAATCAAACCAGGCGTCCATCCAAATGAATGAGAAATGGGGTGCTGTTCAGCCAGGAAAGAATGAAACCTCACCCAGTACCTGGGAGGCTGGGGCAGGAGGACCGAAAGTTTGGGCCAGCCTCAGCAGCTTATCAAGACCCTGTCCCCCTGGGTTCCATCTGCGGTACCCCCCCAAAAAAGGGAATAATTAGTTCTACCCAGCCGGGTGCCTTACCTGAAGTTTACAAGTTCATTGTTGTAAAGAACGAGAAGCAAGATGACCGCAGACACTCATGCAAAGAAACAGTAAATGGGGGCTGGAGCGGTGGCTCAGCAGCCACAGTGCTTGTCTGGCGTGCGTGAGGACGTGGGTCCCAACCCCAGCACCACGCACACAACAGTGTCGGAGCAATGACAGCCACATGAAAAACTAAACAAAATTGATTCTCTCTCTCTCTCTCTCTCTCACTGTCCCTCTTTCTTTAAAAGAAAGAAAGAAAGAAACGATAAATGTAAGGAGGTAGAAAAGCTAATTGCTCATCCTTGATCACTGCACATTTTATTTGTGTATGAAATTATCACGCTGGACCTTAGAAATGCTACAATTAGTACATGTGGATTGACTTTTTAAATGCTTCGCACAGGCACATGGCAAGGAGTTATGTGGGGGGTCCTGAGTTCTGTCCCCAGCACTATGGGGAATTAGCATCTTTGAATTGTTAAGTTTTCTTAGTGAATAAGAAAAAGATGGGGGCTGGAGCAGTGGCTCAGCAGTTGGAGCACTTGCCTGGCATGCACAAGGACCTGGGTTCGAATCCCAGCACCATGTACACAACTGAGTGTCGGGGAAACAGAGGCCAGATGAAAAAATAAATAAAATTGATTCTCTCTCTCTCTCTCTCTCCTTCTCTTAAAAAAAGGGGAAAAAAGGAGAGAAAGAAAGAGAAAAAGATGAGCCCCTGAGGGCTGGAGCGGTGGCTCAGCGCTTTCGGTGCTTGCCTGGCAAGCACGAGGACCCGGGTTCAAACCCCAGCACCACGTACACAATTAAGTGTTGGAGCAACTAAGGCCATGTGAAAAACTAAATAGAGAATAGAGTCGTTTCTCTCTTTCTCTGTCTCTCTCACTGTCCCTCTCTCTTTATTAAAAAAAAAA